>WTSP01003919.1:57285-79609 GCA_025331215.1 Actenoides lindsayi
CTGTGAGAGTGACAGAGCCTGGCCCAGGCTGCCCAGAGAGGTTGTGGAGTCTCCTGCTCTGGAGACTTTCAAGACCTCCCTGGCTCTGTTCTTGTGTGGGCTGCCCTGGGTGACCCTGCTCTGGCAGGGGGGTTGGACTCGATGATCTCCAGAGGTCCCTACTGACCCTTATGATTCTATGATTGTAATTGATACCAGATCTGATGGATGTTATTTCCTAGGTTTTTACAGTTTATTCAGCGAGAGTGCATGCGTATCGTTTAGCCACAATGTAACTTCAGTATTGCTTAAGCACACACTTAAGTACTTTTCCAGATAAAGACAAAGTTAAGATAAGCATGAAGTTAAGTAGAAGTTAGTTTACCATTAATAGTTTTGCTGATTTTTCTTTCAAGTTAAACATTTTCAGTTAGTTTGTTCATGGACAAATAAGAATACTATAAAGGGGAAAAAAAATCCTCTTTCACTAATAACACAATATTTGCCGTAAAATTTTTGGTGCTTAAGGTAAGGGTTTTTTCAAATAGCATCTTCCAAGTGGTATTTTTGCTTTATTTGTTGACATAACTTTACTGTAAGGACTTTTTCTTGAGTTTTGAAATGCAAAAAGGGAATAAACAGAAGTATTTTCTATAATGCTCCAGGTCTCTCATAATTAGTGTATCATCATTAGTGTCTTATCATCTGACTACTTCAAGAGAGGGAAAAATGCAGAAAACACCTAAGAAAAACTATACAAAGGCGAGATAAAAGCTGGAGAGCTGACATCTTATAGTAGAGATTTGGGTGATCTAGCATATGAAATTGAGCTTTTCTACACATTTATTAATTTTCCGTGTCTGGTCTTAGTGTTTCCACACGGCACCAAGAACTGTATACTAAATAAGCTGCTTCAGATGAAAAAAGATGAATCCACACTGGTTAAAAAATTACCATACATGATGGGGGACCAGGATAACTGGAATTTGTGTTTTTTTCCTCTCTGGACAGCTATTCTCTGATCATCTGTTGTTCAGAATGATACGTTAGGGTAAGCTTTGGCAAGGTTCCTTGGCCAGATGTTGGTAGGCTTTTTCAGAAATCTGCATTTCTTAAGTGTTTCTTGGCCAATTGACTTTGCTCTACACATCCTGCTAAAACGCCGAGAACTCCACGTAGAAAAGGTGCATCACCTTATGGGACCTGAGCTGAGAGGTTTCTCCAGTATGTCAGGAAAACTGACAAATATCCTTCCTGACTTCTCAAAACACTGTCTTTAAAACTAGATAATTAAAAATATATAAGAGTTAAAGTATATAATGCAGTCTCTCAAGACTTTCCCTTAGAGGGAAAAATATTCTAAACATAGGTTTAAAGTCTGCATGCAAGATGTGACTTCCCCTTTTCTTTATGTTTCTTTTTCCTCAAGATAGCATCTGTGCTTTTAAATAGATGTCAGTTTATTTATTTCTGAAGCGGTCTCACTGGTATTATTCTCTGAAAATCTTTACTTTTGTCATTATTAAAGCCAGTAATTTCTGTTACTTATACAGCATACTACATTTTTTATCCTGACAAACTTTTATTATCATAATTTTATTCTCCTAATAGTCTCCATCTCATAATTCCATTTGCATTATTTTTTCCTTTAGTTTTCATAATTCTTAATGTTCCTCCCTCCACCTTTTTTGTGTTTAGCATCCATTTGAACAAAAAGACTCTGTGCTGTGTGAAATATATTAGACATCTGATTCCAGTTATATACACTGACCATGTATTATGAGTGGTGTAAGTGGAAAATATCACGGGCAGGCTTTAGTACCCTTTGGGTCAGCATTGCCAGTCACGTCAGCCTTAGTGTCTGTGATTTGTAGTGAGCATTTAGATATGTGATTCTAGGAAAGGAGTTCACATAGAAAAACCTGAGTGACATGATTAAGACCAACTTGTTATTATAAGGTAATGAAAAGTTGTCTTTGTAGTGCACAGCACTGAGAGATATACCTGTGGTTATTGCTATTTACATCTCCTTGGATAGTGAAAGACCTTCTGTGACCTGTAGATAACCAGGTATATCACTGTTAAACCCAATGCAAATTGTTACATGTTCTAGTTGCAAAATGTGATGTGTTCTCTAGTTACTAATCACATAGTGCCCCCCAAACCCCGGGTTGGTTATTTGTAATCCAAACCAGTGATCAGTTTGTTATACTTACAGGAAGATCTTCAGTGACCTCAGTAGAGTTAATGCCATGTGTAAGACACTCAGCCACCATTTCTTTTTAATAGCATTTTAAGGAATGTCTGAAATGCTGTTTGATAAATGCTTAGAACAAAAAATTGCACAGATTTCTAAAGGATGGGTACTAGGGTTGACAGTCCCCATCAAGGGGAGGAAAGGGTTACAAAAAGCCGTCAGCAACCTGATGCCTTTGTCAGGAGGACTGTAATGATAATGGTAGAGGTTTCTTTCTCCTTGCTCTTGGCAGCCCTGTGACCTTGGTAATTTTTTCCTCCTCACATTTAGAGTGAATTTGGGTTTGTTTTTATAAGATGTAATCTTTTTTTCTTTCCATTGGTTCTGTTCAGTTGTCTTCTTTACTTTGGTTTTATCCAAAACTGGATTCACTGGACTAATCAGACATTGTACTCCTGGACTGATCATTGACTGATCATTGTGATTTGTCCTTATATCCTGTTGCCTCTGTTCATAGTGCCTGTGTACACTTCCACAGAACTCTTATGCTAGAATGAGAGCTCATTCACTCCATGCTGAATAACTACCTGTCATCACTATAAAGTAAAACTAACTAAAACTAACTCATGGAACAATCAGATAATTGCTGCCAGAGCTGAATAAGCCCAGACAAGTACTGAGACCCGGCACGATGTGGTCAATACAAAAGTTGTCATCAGAGCAATGGTATGTCTGGTGTTTCCACGAGATCCAAACTTGTTTGTTCTTGGATTTCTTATTTTTTAATGGAAGCATGGAGACAAAACATATGTGTCAGGTCCATGATGCAAAAGAGGTCAACGTACATTGGGGGCACTGCTGTTGCTTAAATCTGGGCAAAGCTTGAAGTTTTTAGTATTAACTGCTGTTGTTTTATAAAGGCAGAATATAACCACTGTGAAAACCTTTTATAACATAGGAGACATTGAACAATAGTTATCACAAAGCTCAATCCTTTAAAATGTAACGTGCTGTTATTTCCTTGATGATAAGGTCTGTGTTTTAACATGGGATGAAATCTTAATTTTCCATTTTTATTAGTTGCCTATGTACAGTTTATCTTAAAATATACCTTAAAATACTTTATACTTTAAAATACCTTATACCTTAAAATATGGCAAGCATGATCAGCAGCAAGGTGACATTACTAAAGTTATTTTTATTTTTTTAATAAAAAAACAACTTTCTTTTCTTTACAGATCCCTTAAAAAACTACTATTAGGCATTGGAAGGTGAAGATATCATATGTAATAGCAAGAAGTCATTGAAGCCCTTCAGGAAGTGTAGTCTGCAGGAGACCTCATACAGCAACAATCTCCTGCAGCAAAAGCTTTTACTCTCAAGAGGTAAGTTGGTCAGATCAAGTATTCTTTCAGTGTTAACTGAAATCCTTCATGTGTTTTAATATCATCTTCCCCCAGAAACAGAAAACCAGGACAGAGTTCAATATAGAATTTACTGTATACAATTAATTTTTTTAGATACAGAGGCAGGAAGAGCAAGTTTTGCCTTGCCTTTGTATGCCAGCTGTTTTCAACATTGAAGTGATTGCAATGAGACAAGATGCCTGCTGCTGACAAAGGGCCCAACTAATTAGGCTGGAGATTGGTAGAGTACTTACAGGCTGGAAAACTGAAAGAACTCTGTGCATGTAGCAACCTAAGGCACTGCAGAAATCTCTAGGGCGAGTGAATTGTCCTTGGATAGAATACAGAGCAGTAACCTTGCTGAGCAGAGGGCTTGGAATATCTAATAGGAAATGCTGAACATTGTCTTAAAGACTTCCTCTGTTAGGACGCTGTCCTTTTTAAATATGGAGGAAATAGGTTTCAGTCCATGCCTCAGGAAGCCTCACTATGTAATGGAAGGACTTCAGCTGTTACAAAACCTCATTAACTCATTTTGTAGGTTCCTATTCTTCTGATCAGTAGGGAATTGTTAATTTGAGTGGTGATCCAGTTTGAAGAGGGTGGTAAAACTTCTCCTCACAAACCCCAGGGATTAGGATGCACTTGGGGAGGTATGAGATAGGGATCTGAATACTTCCAGACAGATAGAATTGAACTGAGGGCCTGCACTTTCTCAGCAAAATGCTGTATTGATGACTGTTAAGTATGACTCCTACCACCATCTCCAACTGTTTTCCTAAATAAAGCTCATAGGTCAAAGCTATTAGATTTTTTTTTTTTTTTAAGTAATTTTTTATAGCACATCCTACAGGTAAGCAGTGAGGGTGCCTGCTGCTTTTAGCTTCTTAAAGGAGACAGGAGCAGAAGCTTTTTTGTGGATATGTTGTAGGTAGAGAAGTGAGATAAGGCCCAAGGCTTGATTGATTTTTGAATTGATGAAGACTTTGGTATTGTTTGACTCCGCTGCAAATATACAATCAAGTAAATATGTCAAATATTGACTGCTTAGACACTTTGGTTCTATCTCGGCATGTTTTTGGGTATCAAAGTCTGTATATTGGTTCAGATTAAAGTGCATGCAAAAAATTTAGGTGTTGCAAATGAAGACAAAGGTGACGCGCAGAAGACATACAAGTGAAAACAAGATGGCTTTCATGTATACAACACTCAACAAGATAGTTTTCAGTAAGTATTCAGACAGACAAATGGTGATATTAATGATACCAAGTTCTCAGAAGCTGAAGTGAGAAGTGAGTTATGCCCAGATTTTTTTTTAACACTCTGCATGTGAAAATATCAAGAAACATTTCTGTTTGTTTGAAAATGACATCACAGATTCACCAAATTTGCAATGTAACATGATTGTTAAAATGCTATCTTTGAAGAGTAAGTTTCTAACATTATTTTTAATATCTTCTTTTCCAATAAATGTTAAATCACCCAAATTATTAATGATAATTATCACCTACATGAGATTCTTGACAGAAGATCTAGAAGATGGAGTAGTTACAAGACCATTTTTTCCTCTATGAATTTTCATGGCAAAAGAATGATTAAATTATTGTGTAATACCAGAAAGCTTTAGTACCTGGCAAAATTTATGATATTATATTTCATTCCAGGTTTTGGCAGGTTTTCAGGTTTTACCCCACATTCAACCTTGACACAAATTAGTAACAATTCTATTTTAGCATCTTTTTTTTCTTCAGAAGGCAAGTTCTTCATTTCACTTCTGCCTTCTGAAAGGAAAGAAGCTCTACACCAACATAGTTTTCTAAATGGCCCCGGGGGGCAGCAGAGTTTATTTCAACCAATTAAAATAGCAATTACTGTTAGAGATACTAATAGGAACGCCCTTTTGCCAGTGACTTCTACAAGCCAGATGGTATGATTGAAACAGTTCAGCCTCAAATTATTGTACTGTAGTGACTGACCCCTCTTTACAAAACTTTAATAGTAATATAACACAAAACTCACTCCATTTGCATGCTGGTTTTCACAGTTCTCTTGCCTAAAACCAGTATGCTAGTACACTGACTGCTGGAAGCTATATGATATGATGTAACGTAAGATAAGGGTCACTGATATTTTTTGATTATTATAGTTATTGTATATAAATTATTATATATGTTTTCAGCCTATGTGCAAAACTGTATGTTGACCTGGCTGAGCATTGGCTGCAACTTAAACACTGAATATGTATAAATATATAGTTGCTAAATATGATGTATGACTTTTGCAGAAAATGGTGTTGAAACAGCTTTACAATACCACAGTTTCATATGACTATATACCTTCTTTTTGAACTATAAGTTGTTACTCTTATTTCTGCAGAGGCTTGGTTATGTTTTAGCCAGCCTAGTGTATTTTCAACCACTTGCATATCTTCAAGAGGCAAAAAGAAAAATATTTCTTAGTGATTGAAAAAGAAAAATAACAACAGAAAAAAGAAAAAGTTATTTTTCAAAGAAATCTGTGTTGGTTTACTATAGGTCTACTGGGAGTTCAGTCTCCTAATAATAATAGTGCAGTCTCCTAATAGTAATAAATACTGTTTTAATCCTGCTTTCTAAAACTTACTATATGTGGTTGGTTTAGTGTATCACCTTAAATTCATATACTAAAATGATACTACAGTTTTGGAATTCTGATTCACAGTTGTTTTCTACAGCTTTACTGATGCTTCCTTAATCCATAGCCAGTGCAGCTCTCTATCTGGCCTTCAGAAATCCAGGAGGGCTATTACAGTTGTCTTTTTCTTTGCAGTTTGGGAAAGCTTTTATTCCTGTGACAGTGTGTAGGCTGTGGGCTGTTATTGGTCTTTTAAATTTTGTTATACTTAAGAGACACCTCCAGTATGGGTCTCTGTCGATCTTCCATTGCCAGAAATAGATTTAGAAGCTTTCCACAAGTAACCTTTGGTCCCTTTATGTGAGGTCTAATATTTTTTCTTCAACTCTTTAACTGACTGCCACGTTCCTGTAGTGAGTCATGGCAAAGCTTACTTAATTCGGATGGATAAGAATTTCTTGACTTTTGAGACTTAGCTCTTATTTGTTTCTATCTGTCTGACATACCATGGGAGAAAAGAAGGGTGAAGTATCAACTTTACTCTCAGTTCCTTCGGTGTAAATGTAGAATCATTACAGTTATGCCCGTGTGATTACTCTAAGTTCACACCTAGGCAACTAACAACAAGCTTATGTCTTTAGTTAAAACAATGTTCTTTTTAAAAAAAAACCCCTCCACAAAATGTTTCAAAGTTATATTCAGCTCAAACTCCCTCTTGATTTCTGTGCATATACTGTAATTTACATCTACAGTCTCACCAACGTCTGCCAACAAAACTAAGGGGTTTTTGGTTTGGTTTTTTTATTATATCTCGTGATGCTGCATACCTCACAGTGGCTCAATGCAGATATGATTGTATTACTTCCTAAAAAAAAAAAAACCAAAACCACACCCAAAAAAAGCCCCAAAGCAAACCATTTTGGTAAATGGTAATGTTAATGGATGTGGTAATGGTAATTTAGTAAATGGGAAATGGCCAGTGGTAAATGACCCTGGTGTATTCCTGTCCCCATTTCTGTTATGCCAAGGTAGGGTTAGTGGCAGTCTTTTCGCGCAGTGCGTATTTAGATTAGCTAAAATATAAAGGATTGGTATAAAGTATTCTCATCCCTTCCCTTGATACAACTTTAGACAAGAAACACAATTAGCCTTCACACTCACTTGAAGTTATATGACCAAAGAAGAAAATGATTAGGCAGTCCTAGGGTTCACATTTGGTTTATTTCTACATTAGACAGGAGGTAATTCCTACCGTGTAACACGATATATTTGGGAAATAGAAGACTAGTTATTCACATAGGCAGACATGACTTTTTTTCCCCGTGATAGCTTTAAAAAAACCAAAAAGCTTAGAGCAAGATAGTATTACCTGCTTGTATGAGTTTGTCTTATATCATAGAACAAAATGGTTTTCCTGTTCTCTGCTGCAGACTTGCAAGTCAATAACCTTATCCATTCCGATGCAAATATCTTGTGGTTTGTAGGCACAGAAGTCTTTATGATGAATGCAAATGGGTGAAGCAATACTGGGCAGGGAAAAGAAGCCTTCTCCTGGATTAATGAGAGCGTACTTGAACAATTGTCAGCTAGCTCCTGTTGACAGAGAGGATGATTTGGTTAACGATGACTTTATTCACTGTGGGGACAGTGTAAGCCTTGGGCTCCTCAGGCTGGCAAATCATATGCCCTTGAGAGTGTCACAGCTGCCTGAGGGACTGAAACTGAGATCAGCTCTTTGGAGTCAGCTGTGCCTAGCAGCCTTCTGGTTTTCCATATGGAGACACTACTTATGCCGTGGCATCACAAACTCCTTGTGTGCTCAACTTTCCACTAGTCTAACCTCAGTAGCTGTGTAAAATCTGTGGTCTTCAATCTTACCTCATACGTTTGGTTTTAATTAAGGAAGTAGTTCGTACAAGCACAATCATCAATCTACATGAACACTCAGAAGGTGTTTACAGGTGCTTTTGACTTCAACGGTTGAGAATATAGCAAAAGAACATTTTTCCTGAGAGTTAGTGAAAAGTGTAGCACACCTGCCAAGAGGGAAACAATGACTCCTGGCTTCCTCTTTAGCTGAAATCTCTTGTGTATTCTGTAGGAGTTCAGCGCTTTACGCTTCTGCAAAAGAGCATTGCTGAGCTAGAAGACAATATTCTAACTGGGGAGGCTGGGTACAGTCTATAGGAGGGAGGAAGGAATAATCTGAGAATTCAAGTGAGGAATAAAAGGAGCAGGCATAATGCTCTAATTAGCCTTGTCCTGTTCTTAGATCTGAGCCATCTGCTGAAGAATTAGAATCACCTCCTTGTTACCGGACTGAGTTGGGAAATAAGCCATTTCTTAGGACTTTTTATTCCTGTTGGTTTCTCTCATTTGCAGCTTAACATTTCAGAGTGCTGGTGAAGCTCACTATTGAACTAAGTTTAGGCTGAATTTGTACTGTGTCTATATTTTTCTACCCTGCCTGCAGCAGTCTTCTTCCAGACTGCAGTGGTGCAGCACCTTTCCTTTGGGACGCTGGGCTCTGAATTGTTTCCTAGGTGCAATCATGACTGTATTAGAAGACAAGGGGTTGCTTTCTGTTTTCAAAATCTGTGTTGACTATCCAAACTTTGAATGTGCACCACAGCCTTTTAAGCTTCCCAAACGAAGGCACTGTGAACTGAAAAGATATGTTTGCACGCTGTCAGCTTCTTTCTTTCACAGTAAATCTTCATTAATTTTCAGTGTATTGTGAATGTTTCCAAAGAGAATGGAGCTCCTACTCCTGCAAAATTTGTAGTCTAGTAGCTGAAGGAATTGTTATTAAAATAGAAGATGATGATTTATGCCCCTCCCCTTTTTCACCCCCCTCTGTTCTTTCTTTTTTTTTTCCTCTCTTTTTTTATCTTTAAATCAGGCAATTTATGTCTTCGTCAATCACAAGTTTACGGAGTCAGCCAAGCTGGCTAAAGTTACTGAACTAGAAGTGTTTCTAGAGCTGTAAATTCCTGCACATAGTGCATAAACTGGTAGCCTTTCCTTTCATCAACAGCAACAGACAAATGTAAGAATATAATAAAAAAAACAACAAACCCAAGCAGTGAGAGTGTGCATAAAATACTTCGGGTTTACAAATTCTACAGAAGAAATGACCAAACCTTCTAGCTTATCTCAGTGATTCAGTTATTTTCAAGTCTTGCAGTAGCAATAACTCCAAGCCTGAGAGAGGTAAATATGTTTATTATGTAGTACAGATTTTACTTCTTCCTTGTACGTCCTTGTTTGTGTTATTGTCAGGCACTGAGAGTCTCTTTGAATTTCTAATATTCTCTTTTATCCTATGGATCTATGCTCTGTGTAGCATAAGAGGCACGCTAGCAGTCGTTTTTTCCCCTATATTCTTCCTCATCAATATTTGAGTTTGTTAATGTTGTTAACATTCAGAACTGGTAATAACATTGTTGAGCTTTCTCCACCTCTGCAACTCCTGATTATATCTGGTGTCATTTAAATGCAACTTTTGCTTTTATGGAACGGAGGCTTAACATTTCTTAGTGGGCTGGGTGATCGGTAATATGCTGCTCTATGTTGTCCCTGTAATTGTCAGTCTTTGGGTTTTGACTTTTGCTGTTAGTATTAGATAGCATTTTCAAAACAAGGTATCTTTTTGTGTCATCCATTTCTTGATGTCTTTCTCCTGTTTCTTGAAATGGAGAGGAGAATGACATAGAATGTAGTATTTGGTACGTTCGGCTCTACTGTCTACTGAATTAGCTGTGTAAAGCACTGATACCAGCAAGAGTCCAGGGTGGTATTTGACAAAATTGTCTTCTTCTGGAAATGCAGAAGAAATACATGCAAGGCTATCATGTATTTTTAATGTGTATGTGGAATCAATGTGCTTTGCACAGGAAATAACATGACTTCTTAGCCTTACAATAAGGCTTTTTCATAATATTGGCAGTTCAGAATTTTTTGTGACAGGGTAAGTACCTTTATATAAGTTTCATTCATGAACATATATCTATATACATCTATCTTGGTCACTGTTAGGAGAATGGATAAGTATACCATAATCACAGTTATAGTTTCATTTGTCTAAGTTGTCAGTGTAATGGCTATGGAAAAAAAATCAAATAATATTAAAAATATTGTAAAAACCACAAAGGAGCCAGAAAACATTACCATAACATTCATGCATAATGAATCATCTACCTCCACAAAGCTGCTCTTGCTCCGTGAGTTTTGATAATCCCAGTAGCTGATGCTCTTCACTTTGAGTCATGTCTGACATAATGTATTAATATGAAAATGGAAGTCGATCATGATGTATTTTTTTGAAGTAAGGAACTTAGCCTCAACATGTAGGCCAGGTTTCAATTAAAGTCATGAAATATTTGGCAAACAGATATCATATTGTTTCAGTTAAGATCGTGATTTGAACCACTGATGTGCTGAGTTTTCAAGGTAAAATGATTGATTGGTATTTACCTTAAGATATTGAGGCTCTGGTCCATATTGCTTGTTAAGTAATTAAAGAGATAAGCCATTTGAATACTTCTGTGGCAATAGAGATATCTTCATTGAAGTCATTATGCTGTATGCAGTTGTAGTAGGTCTGGAAATAGGTTTTGTTGCACTGTAGCTTTTCAGTGTTATGGCTTGGCCTTGGAAAGGCTTTAGGAAAGAAGTTACATGAACAGTGACATCTGGCAGTGTGCACTGAAATATGTTTGTATCAAGTTTTACATAAAAATCATGGCATTATTAAAAGGAGGTGTCTCTAAATGATTGAATCAATAGAGGAGATATTAAAAAAACCCTTGTATTTATGGGTTCATTCATCACAATATGTTAGCTGTAGAATGTAGGGCACCTATCACAGAACATGAGGTGTGCATTATAATGGGTCTGGGAGAGGCCATGCCTTTTATCAATTAGGGAAGGTATTTACATCCACTATTACCAGAAAGTGTACAAAATACTTAATTTTTATTAACACATGTTTTCTGTGCCCCTAACTTTCCAGTTGTTCAATATAAACCGGAACATTTAACTAATAAATCTAATAATTTTTTTTTTTTTTTTTTTTTCGTTTTGGTGATTCCTTGTCTTTTCATTTAGATGTAATCACTGTAACAACAGACTGAGGGCAAGCAAAATTAAACCAGTTAGGTGAATTAGCTCAGCAAGTGACGGTTCACAGGAGAGGCTTTATCTACTATTTCTGCAGACTACGTGTGCATAATTGCAGGTAAGTGCACTGGCTACATTTTCTTCAATAGAACAATTATTATAGAAATTATAATTAAAGGTCTGATATTATACTCATGACTAGATATTTGGGTCAAAATTGTACCTGCACTAGCTCGAAGCCTGATAAAAAAACCCGTATTTGATTAAATTTATATTTTATTGCATCCCTTCAGGGGCATGATTATGCAGCCAAAATGACTCAGTTAATTTCAAAATGACGCTTATAAAAACTGACCATTTTTATTAAGTGTTTCAGACTTGGAGTGCGTTGGTTTTTACGTTGAGGTATTGTTCAAAGGGAAGTTCATATATGCATATCTGTACATGTTTTAGTACTATGCTTGTAAAATTTTCCCCCAGTAATACATACATAACATGAATTTGAGGTGTCTAAGACCTTGTGAAAGACCATGGCTGAATCAAGCACCTAATTGCCATGTGTAACAGCAACAATCTCTTGTAAATGTCTCAGTGTTGTTACTCACAGTGGGAATTAAGGCACCTATTAGTCTATGTAAAATACCGTGTCAGTTTTCATGATTGCTATTAATATAAAATCTTATTTGTCACTGCTGGAAATTCAAATCAGGAGGGAGAACTAACACTTGGACAAAATACCTTAATTCAGACTGTCTCTGGCTAAACGCAGCATAGAATGTTACTTAGCAGACTCTATAAAGATATGTTTTATGATAGTATAATATAGCACCCAAAAGATTCTTGAAGTGTTTTGCTTACAGGGATGAAATACAGATGAGGATTTAGTGGACAACATGGTCAGCTACTTAAGTAGTTTTCTCCTAAAACTTGTTTGTGAGGCTTTTTACTCTGTAATAGAAAACATGAAAAGAAATTCTTCTAAAGAAAGAATCTAGCAGGTGACATTTTAAGTGTGAGCTATTAGCTTAGATTTCCAATTCACAACTTTACTTCTAAATGCCTAAAAAGTACATAAGTAGTATTTTGGAAGTGCTGGATACGTTCCCGAAGTTTTCTTGTGTTTAAATGTGGTTCTTCTTTATAGAAGTCACTGGAAGAATTTTGAGTAGGTAGCAATGAATTAGAAAGTTTCCAAAATCAAGTGATAATAAATGTCATGTACATTATGTTTGGTGTATGAAAACAATACATTGTTTCTACATTTCTGAATTTCAGTATAATGAAATAATTGCATTGATCTTAAAATCATAGCTGGCCCAGTAATCCGGGTCTTGACTTGATCTCCTATTGGATCAGCTAAAGAGTGATCTGTACCTTTGCATATTCAAAATAGTTTTGTGAAACCTGCTATTTCTGTTCAAATAATTATTTTATTTACTTATGGCTAAGGGAGAAGTTATATTTCCTTGCGGTTAACAGAGAAGTTTCCACGTGGATCATGTTTTATCTTGTTTTCTTGAGTTTCCTGTGCAGGGATTTACAAAAGTCTTGATTTTATTTATCATTTAAGCTATGTCACAAGAATAAAATCTGTAGAACGTGGTGGAAAAAGGTAATAGTTTCCTTAAAAATTGGAATTTCTTGTATTTAAAAGAACATTAAAAAAAAACCCAAATAGGATTCTGGCCTGAAAGTAAGGGCTTGGTTCTGCACTAGCCTGATTATTCCTAAGCCTGGTAGATTCAGTTGCTAGGTTCTTTTTGTTCTGTGTCTATATGTGTCTATATGAGAAATTGGGTAGAAACCCAGCTGAAAAATGAATGCATTTGCTTTTTTCTTAAGCTGAATATTTGCACCACACTTGTGTTATGAGTTGCTGTTTTCCATTGTACCTCTAGCTGCAATTTTCCTATATTCTCTTTGTGAGTCTCTTAATAAACGTAGAGAAGCTTGTGGGTTTTTTTTTCCTTCAGGGATCAGTGAGGATAGAAACAAAAAGAATTTAGGAAGATAAAAGTAAGAAGGATGGACTATACATAGATCACAATGTTTCCTAACTATTCTGTTTATCATCAGGAGGATTCCAATTGACCTTTTGATGTGAGATCCTTAAAATGCTTGAGAAATACTACAATTTTTTTGTGAAGTTTTCATTTTACAGTATTTGAGTTGGTACACTTTTCTTCAAAGATTAGAGAGACAGATAAAATACTGGTAGTTTATGGGCGAGGAAGTCCTGGTATGAATTTTTTTTTAAACTCTGAATGGTAGTTGAAAGATTGATATAACAATGTCTATGTTGGTAAATAGTGCATTAATTTTAGCCTTCTGAAGAAAGTAGGATAACATTTAGAAAATGAAGATGATAATTTACTGTGCATTAAAGCATTTCTGATTGAACAGTGTATGTAAAATGCCTAAAGAAAAGCATGGCATTATATAAAAATAGCTTTAGAAATCCAGATGTTATCTGGGTGTATATATGACTCCTCATGCTCTCTCAGTACAAGTGGAATTGCATTCATAGCACTAGCCAACGCCGTTCTCCGATTAGCTAGTGAGGAGATGTCTCTCTAAAAATAGGCATTTATCTCTTTGCATTCTCAGAGCTAGAATCAACAGCATTCCGTAGCTCCGTTTTTAATAGTTCACAGTCTCATAAACATTACAGTAAGTCAATAAATGAGGAAGATTGGAAACTCGTACTAAAGGCTGAACAGCAAGGAAAGAACTCTGATGACCTGGATTCTTGAGTTAATTATGCAAGCCAACTCCTGTTGTTACAGATGGAAGACTATAATGTCTAGCTTCAGAGATGTGTAGGTGCCTAGCTGCAATTGAATTCAAATGAGAATTAGGCTCCTAACTACCTTTCTGAATCTGGGATAAAGTGATTTCAGCAGCATTCGGTGTCGTTAGTGTGGAATTTCTGTCTGCTTCAATGCAATTATTTTGCATTTACTCTGTCTTAGTAACAATAAAACTCTGGCCACAGAGTTAAGTTGTTGTCTATAAATGGTATGTGATTCTACTCTTCTGAAGGAGAAACCTTACAAAAGAAACCCCGTAGAGAAAGTGTATTTGCGATTTGAAGAAAAACTATTCTTCAGCAAGATGCATCCCCATGCCTGGCTCAGATTGCTTGCAGCAATTCCAACCACTACTGCAGAGTCTGACTTAGAATGCAGAGGGAGCAATGTGTCTGTATATTAGTAAGGCCTTTCATTAAATCTTTACTTTTAAAAATAATTGGTTCTTTTAATCTATAATGGAACATGGACTTACAGGCTGTCTGTGATTAAAATTAAACCTTATTTGTCTTTTAATATGGTGCTATGTTCTTCTGTAATTGAGTAGGGATCGATGCCAGCCCTGTGATGGGCAGTAAACTTATCCAACATGACGGAGATAGATTTCAGGGAAGACAGACTTTGCTGTTTCTGTGTACAAGTGGGATGAGTAGACCATATCAGCAACATTTAATTATTTTGTAGGTAATTATTCATTTGAGGGACACAAGTTTCAGAGCAGTATTGGAATAGAAGGAAGACCGATACAATTACCATTTGGCTAAGTACACTGTTTGCACTGGTAGCTGGAAAGTCATAATGAGCTTTTCATTACGTTTGAATAAAGGAATGTTTTATTTAATAATAAAGGCTCAGGCATGGAGGAAAAGGGAAAACAAACAAACAGAAAACCCAACTAGAGAAACTGACAGATCAGTTGCATGGATTGTTTCTGGTTTGGTTTTTTTTCCCTCTGTTTTGTTAAGATTGTTTCTCTTGTAGAATTGTACAACAACTTAGTTTGTGAAGGACCTCTGGAGGTCATCTAGTCTAACCCCCTGGGCACAGTAGGTCTAATTAGACCAGGATGCTCAGGGTTTGTTCAGCTGAGACCTGAATGTCTCCAAGGTTGGAGATTCTGCAGCCTTTCTGGGCATTCCAATGCCATATTTGACTACCCTCATGGTAAAAATCAGTAATTTTCTCCTATATCTGAACAGGATTTCCCATTTCTCTTACTAATGCAGGCCAGACAGCATTGGCTGCCTTTGTTGTAAGGACACATCCCTGGGTCATGTTCAGCTTTCTGCCTAACGAGACCATCAGGTCCTTTTCTGAAGTGCCTTCTCCAGGCAGTCAGTGCTTGCCTGTCCTGGTGCGTGGAGTTGTTACATCCCAGATATGAAACTTGGCATTTTCCTTCACTGAAGTTTAGTAGGTTGCCATCAATTCATGACTCCAGTCTGTTCAGGTCCCTCGGAACAGCAGCATGCTGAGTGAGTGCTGCTCCTCAATTTCCTGTCACCCACGAGCTTGCTCAGGGTGCGTTTTGTCTGGGCAGGTGTCAATGGAGACAGTTCCCAGTATCAGTCCCCATACTGTCCCCTGAGATACACCACTGCTTACTGGTTGCCAGCTGGACTTTCCAGCACTGATGGGGACTCTTAAAAACTGGCACCCCAGGCAATTCTGTCTTTTGACAACAGGATGAAATACTGACTGTAGGAGACTGTCAAAAACCTTACTGAAGTCAAGGTATCCTCCATCCACTGACCTCGCATTATCCACAGAGCCAGTCACCTCATCCTGCCAGCCATGAGATTGGTCAGGGATGGTTTGCCCTTGGTAAGCCCACGCTGGCTGCTCCAAATCCCCTTCTTGATTTCTATATGTTTAGAAAAGGTTTCTAAGCAAATTCACTCCATAACCTTCACTAGAACAGAGATGCAGCTGACAGGCCTGTGCTTACTGGGATTTTCCTTTCTGCCCTCCACTTTGCCCTTTGTTTTCCAGTGATCAGAAGCTTATCAGGAATTTCCACTGTGTGCCATGACCTGCAGAGATTATATAGAGCACTCTCAGTGACCCATCAGGCCACATCCTTCAGCACCCTCAGATGCATCTCACACAGTCCCATGAATTTACTCACGTCCAAGTAGGTTAAGCTATTTCTAGTTTTGTCTTCCTCTGCTGTGGGTTCATCTTTGCTCCCACAGGAAATACTGGAAGCAACTACTACCTTCAAAGCTGGAAGGAAATAAATTGATAAAGCCTCACAAATGTTATGCAGATTTTCATAATGAATATGTTTCCACCCAGCTTGAACAGTCATACTTGAAAATGTGTTTTTATATAGGAACTATTGTTCAGGAAACTAGATTTCTTTTACTGCATTTTCTCTGCCCCCTGCACCGTAAACAATTGCTATCTTTGAGCTGCTTGCTAAGCTATAAATATTAATATACTACCACTGATACGAACAGAGGAGATACCCAGTTTTATTAGCAATATCTCTGAACTGGAAGGACTATGACAAGAGCAGGTACTATTTAGCAGTTAAAATTTTCATCACTTTAGTTTTAGAGAGCAAATAATGGTGACTTTCTCTATTTCTTTTTTTCCATGTGAAAGTTCAAATAGAGGAATTAGAATGGACAAGCTGTTAAGCCAAATGCTTTTTTTAACTTGCCTTGGACAGATAATGCTTGTGCAGAGTTTCTGCTTTCTGTTCATTTATTTCTGAGAATATTTCAACCACAGTCTACCAAATATATCTCTGTGTCTATCCAACTGCAATATCCATTGTGATTACTTTTATCATTTCCTTGGTTAGTGCCATGTGGCATTTGAGCTTCATAGCTTTTTACACTGCCCTGCAGTAAATCCTAAGAATTCTGTTCACGTTAGGAAATAAGTTGCTATGATTTTTGCATACCTTTTGCTGATTAGAAATTGTTGTGGTAACACTGATAATATACATAAGTAACTTTTTACCCCTGTCTGGAGTATCATTATTAACTGTAGTTTATTTTTTTCTGGATCTGGTAGGACTTGTGGCTATAATCACTAACAGTTTTTGATCATAACAAAAAAAATCTAAAAAGTTTCATCTTCTGTTATCATACTATCAAAAGCTACTTCATAAAGCAATGAGATGCTCTAATGTGCTTCCTACAAAGACAATTTTTCATAGCTGATGTAAGTAGCAACTGAGACAGAAAAGCATTATTTTTGCTTTCACTCTTTTCATACAGTTCCACAGATCAATAAATAGCCACCAAATACATACAAATCATTCCATATGATGCCTCACCCAGGCAAATGGTTTCAACAATGTATAAAACTTCTCACATTCATCCTTTGGGACAATTAATTTACAATTTATCCATTGGAGACCCTTTTGAAATTCCTGCATGGTATTTTCATATATAACCTTACCCTGAAAGTGGTGCTGATCTAAGTTCTGAATCAGTATTTCTATTAACAACATCAGAATGAGCATACTTCCACATCTCATCAATCTATGGCAGAATATATAACATTGGTTATACATTGGGTAAGAAAGCTTGTCTAAAGAATTGAAAGCAGGTTCATTCCATTTTGGTTTATATGGGATATAACATGCCACAGAAATTGAAGTATGTAACCAGCTGCCTTCAGAACGAGTTTCAACTAAGTTACTGTTGTAACAACTTAGCCTGTACATCCTTGTTTGCTTTCACTGCATGAAGTGTGAACCAGCTCTTTACAAGAGCCAGATTGTAATACAGTTATGAAGCAATTGTCAGATTTTTTACTATAACTATAATTTTATGAAATCTTCTGCTTGCTCCTTTTTTGGTGAGTGTTAAATCATGTTAAATCTGAGTTTGGTACCCCTTTGCATACTGCTGGTTATAAAACATTGTCTGTACCTGCTTTACCCACTTAACCAGTTCTTATTTTGTTATAATTAAAACTAAGCATCATCAAAATAACAGCTTACTCTAGCAAAAAAACTTAGCACAACAACGGTCTTTTTTAGTCTCTATTTCAGGAGCTGCTGCTTAATCTAAAGGAGCTGGCACTAGAATAGCTTTTGACCTTGTGACACAAAGGAAGCTGCCACATCATGTGCCAGAGGTGTCACGTTGAATGCAGTAAAGCCTGTTGAATGCATAGATATGGTCATTTCCTTCATATGATCATTTCCATTTTAGATTAACAGTATGCCACTGAGCAGTATGTTTTAGAGGATTCTTGTACTTCTGTAATGGTTCAACTCTCTACGTTTGTCAACTCCTTCCCCACTATACTTGAGGCATGCAGTAAAAGCTTGACCAGAAATGGAGTGTCTGTCACTTAGTATTCATTGATTCTAGTAATGTAATTTTCCTTATTAATGCAGTTTCCGTAACATCCAAGTGATAAGTGCCTCATAATTTAGACAGAGAGCTCACACACGGATGTGACTTCTAAAAAACTTGTAGTTTAGGTCAATACTTCTAAGTTGTAACTTGAAAGTTTCAGTGATTCGAGTTGTAAATATTTTTCACACGTTTTCTTTTATCTGGTATGTAGGACAAGGACAATCTAAGAGAAAATAATGGATGATAAAATAATAAATAATGTAGACAACTGTTCTGAATTTGAGAGGAGTACTTGAACCAAGCCATATTCTGTGAGAGCATTAAGAACTATCTGCTTTGCAAGACTTGCAAAAAGCATATTGAATTGCTTTAGTCTTAAATTAAATTTACATTCTGTATTCTGACATTGAGATGTTCCTAAATGCTACATCAAAATAGGTGTTGTACGGAGAGAACAAGTGTCACTGTGGTACACAGGTCCTTCTGACAACCAGCATGTATACTGGAACTAGAGGTGGTGACGTGTTCTTGTGTATTCCTGTTTTAAATTCAGGGGGGTTTTCTGTAAAACTCTTAATTGTTTTTTGGGGGTTTGTTTGTTTTGTTTTCTTTTTCTGTTTTTGCTTTTTTTTTTAATGCTTGTATCAGAGAATGACTGCCATCTGTTCACCTTTGCTAGGACTGAGGGGAAAAATGAAAATGAATAGAACAGAATGGGCAACATCAGAATCTTTATGTGCTTTGAACTAAAAAAAAAGCACAAATTGATCAAGTGAAAAAAATGAATCCTGCCACCTGAAAATTAATCAATTATCAAAGAATGAAGGAAAAAAATATTTGTCTCCTGTAGGAATAAGGCTGTTGATCCCTGATGACCACTGTATCCTAAAATGTATTTATAGCTGCAAAAAATTGGAATGATGCACTGATACATTATTAATGCTGTCAAACTAATCCTGCTTTCAGAGATGTACTATATTCCATTTAGATTTTAAAGTAATTATAAAACTTTCGTTAACTAACTTACACTCACCAATGACAACAAATTAGTTCACAGAAATTAAGCAATCTGTACAGTTTGCAAAATAAACAGGTTCTACTGGGAATTGGAATTCCCAGGCCATGGATCTTAATAATAATCATTCTCCTGAAAAAAAGTGCTCAAATTTTATCCTACTGGAATTATGGTTAATGATCAAATGACCAAATACACAGTCTAAAACTCCAGAAAGGATTGGGGCTTTTAAAGTTGAGAACAGGTTGCATCATTATTTGTTCCCTCTGTCCTTTTAAAAACTCATAATAGCTTTATGCTTTGAAATTACAGTTTTCTCCCCACAAAATTATTATTATCTTAATATCAATGAAAGAACTGAGATAGCACCATAATTATTTGTCGAGAATGTGAAACAAAGAATGGTGTATTTTACGTTCCCAGACAGCTGCGGTGCCTTTGGCAGTGCCAGTAGCTGTGGGATGTAATTAATAGCCAGGAGCTGGAAGTGGGAACTTGGGACAAACATCCAGCAACAGACTCGAGAAAAATCTCCAACTTTGTAATACAAAATTCAGGTGGTGGGTTTGAATTAGACTGCCTGGGAAGAGGTGAGAGCATGACAGTTAGTGCTGCTTCATTCTTTTTCTTTCCTCCTTCAGTTTTCAGGCATCCAGGGTTGGTTTCTCTAAGCAGTAAAGCAGCTGAAACTGTTCCACACCGAGTGCCTTCACTTGCTGTGTAATTCACCAGTTGCCTATTTGTGACATGTTGTGCTAACAAAAGAAAGGTTTGTTCTTTGCAAGCACAATAATGATAAATACATTTCACAAGGGTTCATTTAACACTAAATGTTTTTTATAATAATGGCAACATGTTAATGCATTTCTTTACACTTCTTTTTTTAAATGAGAACGCGAAGAGCAGTAGTCAGTATCATATTTTGAGCAAGATTATGGTAATAAGAGCCTACAGTAAAAGGCTCAACCTGCTAACCTGCCTCCAAGCAATTGCATTTATAGGATGCCGTAAGATAAATAGGTAGTGATTGCATGCTGAACCATGGGTGGGGTTGGTTCTGGTTTTGTATTGGTTTTGTATTTCTTTTTGTCCTAAAAATGCTCATTAGTGATAGTCTGCCATGAAAAAGTGACACAACCAATGTACAAATGCATATAGATGAAGAAAGGAGACTTCTGGAATCATTTTAACAATTTAGATAATTACTTCAAAAGTTTTCCTTTACTTTAAAAAAGTCTTATTTGTTCATAAAATTAAAAAACGTTTAATAATTTAAATCTAAGAATACAACTGCTACTAAGTTGTTGTGACAAAGTTGAATACTATTGAATTAATTGTTTTCTAGAGGTCACCAACCACTTACCACGATACTCATTTACCACAGAAAAAGCAACTGATTATTTCTTATAAGAAAGAACTAAATAAATAGTACCGAAGAAAGGACACACACCCTTCCTCCCCCCACCACCCCCACCACCACAACACACAAACAAAGAAACAAAACGAAAAAAAGACCCACACCCCCCCCCCCCCCCCCCCCCCCCCCCAAAAAAAAAAAAAAAAAAAGAGTTGAGGTTGCTTTTTTTTGGCAGTTAGAATAATTGTTGTTGCCTATCATCAATGAGCTTGATAGGTCTTCATAAATTACTGTGGAAGATCTCTTAGGAGTGTGAAATTCAGTATCGTGTGTCTCGAGACTACTATGACATGAGGAAAGTGTTGGTATCTTTGAATTGCAGTACAAGATGTAAACTCTCTCTTAGAAGCAAAAAACCCCTAGAAAGTCTGCTTGCTGCTGCCTAACGATTTTTAGTGATTAACACAATTAGGCTATCTAAATCGCTTTAGAAAAGGTCTAATCAGTTAAGAAAATAATCACTATCACATTTTAGCTACTGCACTGTGTCCATCGAGAACAGGGTGTGTATCTTGGAGAACTCATTAGTGAAACCATCTGTTCTTCTTTCCTTGTGAGCTCTGCAACTTTGTGTGACTTCTCTGTCTCTAAAGTGTTTATTGTTCCTCTCGTACAGAGCACTGTTGCTAACTGACAGCAGAGATCTTTTGAAGGATCCTGGACAAGGGGTCTTTTCATATTGTTCATTCTAGCACAGAAATGTCTTATAAGGTAGAAGATAATTTGTCTGAAGTCTGTGAACTTAGCACCTGAGTTCATTTATATTTCATAAAATCTTAGGGAGTTGTTGACTCCTTACGAATCCCTGCCCATTTTATAGCCCCATGATACTATCACTGGTGCCATGTCATTTTTCTTTTTGGATTTGGTGGGGTTTTTTTGAGGTTGGACTGACAGCTGTCATTCTAAAACAGGATGTTGTTGCTTGGGATGAAAGAGGTAGGTGAGTCCCTATCTCATAATCTGTATTCTTCATGGTTTTACAAGACCACGTAGATATTAATAAACATGACTTTAGTAAAAGAAGGATGTAATTCCTGTCTTCATATATTCCCTAAAAGCATTTATGCATCAGGAATGAGTGGTATATATCTATATGGAGTAGTTAAGTTGATTGGCTATAAACAGATGGGGGAAAGGGAAAGAAAAGGAGGTGAAAATTTAGGAGACAAGTAGTAATCCCTTGTTATACAGCTACAGAAAAAAAGACATGCTTGGTAATAGTAAGTTAAACTCCTTATGTTGAACCTGAATCTGACAAAGCGCAGAAGGTGCCCTTCCAGACACTCTGCTATCAGACTAGTTCTCTTGTTTCTTTCCAGAGAAGAACATTCTGGTGATACTGCAGGGTTAGCAAATCATTTTAAGGGATTCACTGGAGTGTCTTTGGCTAAACCTAATGCACAGAAGGCAAACACTTCAGTTTCATTATTATTAT
>WTSP01003919.1:79709-118131 GCA_025331215.1 Actenoides lindsayi
ACCGCAGATCAGGGTATTGCTTTTTTGAAGAAATTTACTTGGTAATAAAGGTTGATCAGTACATAAGGAACTTGGTGTGTTAGTTTAGCAGCTCTTAGAAATTTCATACGAGTTTGGAAGTTTCCTATAGTGGCAGCAGCTGATGGGCTACGTAACGTAGTCTGGAAGTGAGTCACCTTTTTTGAGACAGATTCCTCTACAGAGTGTATGGAACAAGTCAAGTGTGTGGATGTGTGTTAGAAAGGGGAATATTTAAGACTAGCTGTGTTGTTATTCTCGTTTATGTAGCGGTAAAAATTTGCATACCACATTTTTTGAAAGCACCCTTGTATTTGTGAGATTTGCAAAGCAGCATGGCATGTGGCTGTCATTGTCTAGGAGCAACTAATAAAGGACTTCAGGGATAAAAGATGAAATAACAATGTTACTCTACTCAAAGATGAGGTCCTTTGAGGTCTTTATCTTAATATAGAAATATTTATACATCTTCCTGGTGAGAAGTGGCATAATACATGACCGGGCTTAAAGGCATGTGTTTTCTTGAAATCTTTATAACCCATTTTGCCCAATTTTAGAACTGCTCAACATTTCTGAGTTTTCAGAACCTGTGCCTGAAAAAGAACAAATGCTTTACAGAAAGGTAAAAGTAACTTTTCTCCATTCTTTGTCTACCTTAGAGATAACTATTTTTTACTCAGTTCAGTGTCACTCAATTTGAAATCTTTGGGGTCTGCTCCGTTACAAACATGGATATGTGGCACATTGTTGTCGCAGGGTTTTGGAGTTACCTGGATAGTTTTAGATCATTTGTAGTGAAAATTAAATTTGTCAAATCCTGTTGTGGTCGTAGGCTTAGGAAATATACTGTGGATAGGCTTAGCATTAGTCCTCGTGTAATCACATTAAAACATTACTATCTTATTATACCAAGTGAGTCACCAGATGATTGAATATTTGTGCATTTTTGATACAGAGACTGTGTTTAACAAGCACAAACATTGAAGTCTTATTGCCAACTAATGGACAGAGCTGTCAACTGCCTGATTTTCACTATATTCTTTCTAAATAATTTACATATAAAAAACCCTGCAATGTTTACTAAATCACAGTACTGTGATTACTTCCATTTGTAGATGTAGATTTTGCCACCCAATCTTCTTTCTAGTTCTGTGTGCTTTAAAGTTCAGTCCCAAAGGTGAAATACACAATTCTATCCCAGACACACTCTCTAGGCATAAGTTAGGACTAGATTTAGGGATTTGTGTAATTGGAGTCAGACAATATTGTTACTTAAAGATCACTTTCACATTATATTCCCAGCAGTGTTACATGTTTAATAAAGCCAGGTCACTGCCATGTGTGTTCTTAGTAATTAGTGATGCGTTATAATTGCTGGGTTTGGGTAAGCAAGCTTTCATTATGCAAGACAATACAAGTAGAAATACTGCAAGTTTATGTTTTGTTTTAACCGTAATTTTCTGTTTGTTAAATTTGCGTTACAATGTGTTAGGGTTTTTATTTTTTGAGCTTTTTTGATCTGTTGACAAACAGAAGTGTACACAATAACATTGTCTGGGATAGATTTTTTGAATAAAAACTTTATAGTCCATGGCTACGTAGTGCAGAACATTGCAGACTTTTTATCTCATACCCATAATTACTTAAAGAGTACTTCTTAGGAATAATTTTACTGACTGCCCACTTAACGTCATTCATCTTTTCAATCTGAATTTACTGTTAATACTGAGGAAATAAAGGAACAGTATCTGTATTCTGTGCAGCCAGACACCCCATAGGTTACAACATCAGGACTTTGAGAGAATTTCAAAGCATTTACTAAATAATTGTTGTGACTTTTTGTCCTAAATAACAAATTCGATTTTAAGTATCATTCCTTCTTAGTCCATTTTACATTCTTCACTACTGTGATTTTCCTGTTCTAATGTTGTTTCTGAGTGTATGCATATATGGGTTTATTTCTTTAGTAGAAGACATACACAGTATTGTGCTTTTTTAATGTATTCAAAGGGCAAATAAATAGCATACATAAATAAGAGGCAATAAGGAATGTGCATTTGATACTTGCCTGTTAGAGAGAATGTGCTGGGTGGAAGAAAGCAGTGTGCTTGTCCAGAGCAGGAATTTTTTAATAACTGTATTCACAAGAACTTTTATTTGGTTCACGCTTCCCCGGTACCTGACCATATCCTCTAGAGTATTGTCATATGGCAAAGCTTAATCTTAAATAAATAAATAAAGAACAGTTGTTGAAATATTCCGAAGTCTTCCTCCAAATAACTAAATAAAAATGAATGGTGATTCAACTCAGGCGAGCTGCAGTCTTCTTACAGGCATTGTGTCAGAAGAGTAAGAGAAAAAACCGTGGAGAAAATTATTCACTGTGCATTATTTGCTTAGTTCTAATAATGGGATTATCTTCCAGTAGAGCACTTTGAATTAATGTCAGAACAGAACTATTTGACTAATGTATGCTTTTTGCTGCCAGTATATTTAGAGTAGAAAACGCTTTTCATCTGTTTATGGAATCTTGTGTGTCAGTCCCTGCACTCTCTCGTTTGCCCTAGATGAGGCTAATTCAGTTTCCTGTTCTAGCTATGGTCTCAGCTGTGCTCTGCCAGGGCTAGATCACTTTCAGAACTAGTGTTTAAAGCTGCACCAGGTCTCATCGTCTGTTTTACTGTAGGCACACATCATTTTTAAGTGACTGAATACTGAAATTAGGTGAAACTCTCTGTTTCTGTTTATTTTCAAAACGCAGACATAATATAAAAAAATAGGTATTTTTGCCCAGAGAGTAAGACATAGCCTCAGTTTAATTTTTCCTCTTTAACTGGGTGTTTCAGAAGCATGATTTTTCTACAGTTACTATGCGAATTCTTTGGGCACTGCTATTTATATTAGAATAACGAGTATCAGTGTAAATGAACTGAAAAGTCTTTTAGCCATCTTGAGATCTACCTGCTCAGCATGTTATTAGGTCAAGATTTGTGGAGGGCTAGTTTTGGTGTGCAAGAATAAATTAGTAATTGTTTTAAAGGTTGTGTGTTAGGACCTAGTAATACAAACAGAAATTTTGGAAGAGGGATTTGTGCTTCCCGTTCCAAGTGCTACCAATTGTCTAGAGCAAGCTTACAAGAGAAAGCTTTAAGTGAAGAGCTGGAATGCCAGGATTCTCCCAGGAGTGAACTTTTGTCCACACTGCAAACCTTTGAGAAATGAATTTGCTAACACGGTTGCTGACAAATCACAGATGTCATAGACATTGGCAAGGACTGCCATAATAAAATAAGCATTCACAGTGCTTAAAAATCATGCGTCGCAACAGTGATGGTTATAGCAGCCCAAGAACACATTTGCTCTGAACTCACTAGAACAGTGTTACTGTCTGGAATTTATTTTATATCTTCACTTCAAATACAGTGCTGACTTCAATCGAAGTCTTCAGAAAATCCAAGCAAATTGCAATTTTTTATTTATTACTCAGTTCCATGTTAAATTTAGTGTTTCCATTTACAATTTCCTATTACCTAAAATATCCACTTGGAAATATCTTTGTCTGTAAATCCTTCTGAGAGTTCCCTGATGCTCATCAAACATGTAGATCCTTTCAAAATGTAGTGATCCCTCCGAGTGGCTTGACAGAGAAATGTCACTCAAGATAGAACAGATGAAAGTATGCATGCTAGGGGGACTTACACTGGGAAGTGAAACACTGTGACTGACATGTCAGAAAGGAAAGTGAACACTGAAAGATTGAACAGATTATCATGACCAAACAGAAGCAATTCCTGTACAGAATTGCTGTGGTGGTCACAAATAGTGTTCCCCCGCATGCCACAGGTTACAGGGTTGTTGCTGATGTTTGAGGATCATTACTGCGTGGAAGCCAAATGCTAACATCAAAGAATGAAGGGTAAATGATGATAAGGACTACTTAAACTGTATTTTTGTTGTGTTTTCTGCAGAGCAAGATATGTAAGACTTTTTAACAATGAAACAAGTGTATTTTTTATGTTATGCAGAAGTTTCTAGGCTCTTGGGTACCTGTTCCCTTTCTTTGTACAGTAACCCTCCAAGGTAACACACAAGTTTGCAAAAAGCTTGAGTGGTTCTGAATAAAAGTAAAGGTGAGGCACTTAAAGCTGCCAAGCACTTAGCTGTGTCCTTCCTTCTTTGCCCTTAGATTTATTTGTTTTTACCTGTAGTCATTCTTTCAGTCTCTTTCTTAGCACAAGGCTGTGGTCTTCAGTTCACATTGCTCATCATTTTTAACTGTTATTATACATCAATTAAATTCCCCATTTTAAGTCAAACAGGCAAAGCTGCAGAAGAATAAATACTTCAAAGTAGTGTAATCCTTCACATCTTACAAACACGACATAGAGAAAGAGAATGCGACAGAGATTTAGTGTTAGTGAATTTGAAGGTTTTAAATATTCAACTGTACAGAGCTTCTGAAATGCAAGCTTCAGCCATTGGTATAAAAAAGCCTTTGTGCCAAAATAAGTCTTGGTGTCCTTGATAGGGCAAGGATGAAGATTGAAGGATCTCTACTGTAAGTGTAGTAGTGACCCCACTAGCGGAATTGAAGAGGTCTGAAAGGAAAAGTTCAGTTTAGAATTGACCTTTCCCAGATTAATTACCAACGTCTGAACCTGGTTGTTTCATATGCCGTTCTCCAGTATTAATTCCCTGTACAACATGGTTGAATGCATATGTACTTGTCAGTCTTATTTTGTAAAAATTAATTAATAGGAGATGCATGTATGAATTTTAAAATTTTTGCTATTGTTTCCCACATTTATTTTACATCCTCTTTCATATATAGTGGACTGTCTAATGGTGAATTCCCTGTCTATCCAAATTAAACCTACCATACACATATATATTTACATATGAAAGAAAGGAAAAAAAAAAAGTTACACTTCTCTTATTAGAAAAGTACACAAGAGGATTTTTAAAAATATTTTTCTACATAAATTGAGTTCAAATTAGATGTCAAATGCAATTTGGTGTAGGAATTTTAGAATATATGATAGTCCTCTGAGAAAATCTAAGCACTCAGATCTCCTAGCCAAATTGATATTTGCATAATAGTGAGCTATAAGGTTATATATCATTATATGGCAGAACGCCAGACCATAATCTGCACAGTAAAGCTACTGAAAACTTCAATCTGAAAAGCATTCATCTTAGAAAGGAGTTTGCGTCGTCTATAAAATATGAAGCATATTGACTTTTTTTTTTTTCCCTTGAGCAAACAGAGTACTGCAATCTGTTTCCAGCATTCTTCTAGTTTAGCTGTGGTAGACACAAATGTAAAATGAATGTTGACATATTTGTTTAACATCCCTGAACAGATTAAACTGCTTTAGAACTTCTTCAGTAATCAGCCTTGAAAAATATAAACTAACATTTGCATCCCTGGATAGATTAAATTGTATCCAAAGTCCTTCATTAATCAGCCAAGGAAAATGCATTTTAAAAAACCCCAACCAGCATGTTCTTTGCAGATAGGCTGAATTCACCTCTGGTAATATTAAACAATTTCACCACGTAGTGTCGTTCTTCTTATACATTTGTAGTTAAGACACTATTTTTAAATATTACTGACATAAAAGGTCTTTTTAATTCATGACAAGACAAATAAGAGCATATGGGTGAATGTATTCAGAAATACCTAATAGCCATGATTGTGTGTGTGGGGGGGGGTATTTTCTTTTTTTTCTCTTGTTCCTGTGGAGAGAGAGTTGTATTAGCTGCACTAGGCATTGGCTAGTTTTATCCAAGTGTCCCAGAGAGTGCTGGTCTCAGGGTTTTACCCGGAGTACATATGTACATGGGGAGACCATGATCAAGAATGTAGCAGGTTCCTCAAGAATCTTTCGCTACCTTTCCATGAGTGTAAATAATAGCGGAAGATGTAATAGGCTATGTTCCTTGCTGCTCAGAAATAATAAGGAAAATGGACCAACAGGATGATCTCATGGTTTTATCTTTTACTACATTCATAGTCTGGTTTTAGGTTGAAAATATCAGGGGATTTTCCACAGCAAAATCACTGGTGCAAGTGAAAATAGTACTTATTGTTTCACAGAATCACAGAATGTTAGAGGTTGGAAGGGATCTCCGAAGATTATCAAGTCCAGTATTTATATATTGGATTATATTAATAGCCTTGTGCTTAGGTTATGAACATTTTGCTTAGTATGATGTAAGAGATATGGAACCATAAAGTATCTAAAAAGATCCAAAGTGAACTTCAGTGAGAATATTTTTTCCTTATAACACTTTTATTATTAAAAAGATTATTGACACTTATGCAGATATGTCAATAGCTTTGCACTCTCAAATAACTGCTTAGCTTTAGCTTCTTTTTATCAAAATTGCAAGATAGGAGACCTTAGTTTCAGATGTCTAACCACACCATTGGGGAGGTTTGTAAACACTTGTGCTTGTGTCAAATATCTGGTAATGCTTTATGTTGTTGTAGTGGACATTGTGGCATATGTCCTCCCGTTCTTGTGGTCTTCCTTGCTGTTTAGTGACTTCACAAACAAGATACTGGGCTAGCTGGACCTTCATCCTGGTCACTGGATTAGAACAGTCTTATGTTCCAAAATAGTGGCTCCATTGAAATAAGTAGCAGTTATGCAAACTATTATTTTTCTTCTTCTAATTTTTTGTTTGTTTGTTCTCTAGTTCTCTTCTATTGACTCATCTGTAGCTGGTCTCTTAAAAACTGCAGGAGAACCCTTTTACAATACCTATGAGGGACAGCAGTTATGCTGCAGAGTGCCTGTCCCTAAGCACCTTGGGATTTTTATGTATTCTGTGTAAGAGTGACTGTCATCTCAAGTGAGTTCAGATGTACCACCTTCTGCATGTCATTCATGCAAACTGTTGGTGATAAGAATATCCAAATTAAAACCATTGTAAACTTTTCTAACTAAATTTCTGCACTATGGTGAGAATGACTGTTGCCATCTAGCATAAAATTTGTAATAGAATAACAATGGCATTGATTTTCGGAGGATTCTTAGGACAAGTTTGCAATTGCCAATCTCAAATTGAGTAATAGTAACTTTCAGTTGATATTGCTGTAGTGGAAAGCACACTAGGTTCTTTTTTTTTCATGAGTTGCAGTGAATGGTTTAATTTCTCTCATACTAGCCACAGTCTTCAAGGACTGTAGTAAGAAGTGACCTTACACGTAATTATTCTAATGTAATACACAACTTCAGTACAACTGTAATTTCAAGTAGCTGTACAAGTTCAGTACAACTATTTTAATGCATGAAATTAAAAAACCCAAAGGCAGAAAGAAAAAAAAAATAATAAAGATGGATAATTTGGCTCATCATGATATGTTAGGTGCAGTGTTTTGAACTTACCCCAGTCATTGATGATGCTGATATTTAGCATTAACCTGAACATATGCACATATTAAATATGCAGTACACATTGGACTCCACTATTTTTTTCCACAATTCAACAGCAGCCTATTTTATTAAGTTGGAATTTCCTCCCGTTATCCTAAGAAACTTTGAAATGTAGCAAGATTGTTTCAGCTACTGGGAATGATTGTAGCTAAGAATGGAGACAAAGCAGTTAGGTATCTAATCCTTGCAAGTCACTGTTGCCAGGAGTTATTGGTATTTTTCCCAACTGATCTCACTGGTTATTTAAAGTACAATAAACCAGTACAACACCTAGTGATAGCCAAAGGTAATTTGCAGTCCTACTGAACAACAGTACCACTGAGGTGTATGCAGCAACCTGACATGAATTCATTAGGTAAGTCAAAAAAATTTAGAACCAAGTACAGCATTGTAGGAAATCCTAATTTACCTAAATTTTCTTAATGATCATTTATATTAAGATTTATGCATTTTTAAGATTTGTAACACTTCTCAATTAGATTGTTGTGGGTTTTTTTCCAAACCTAGTAACAGTCAAATTTTAAAGAAGTTCCAAGATAGTAAAGCTTGTAAAAACACAAAATAAAATGAAAAAAAAAGAGAACAATTCCCCCAACAAACCCAAGAAACTTATAAAAATTATATAATATAAAAATCTATAGTTACATTGAAGGAAACACCATAGTAGGTTATTTGAATAAGCTCAGTGCATTTTCTTGTTTGTAATTACTGCCTTGAGCTCAACTTTCAGAACTCTATAGTGATTTATACTGTCTCCAAACACTGGTTGTTTTTTAAATACATTCACTTCAAAGTTTATTACAAGAAGTTTAAATTAAAAGCATTAATTCCTGAATTTGACTCGGAAATAGAAGAATTAGAAGCAAAAAATGAAGATCTGTTCTTAGTAAAGATTACCTCTGCTCTGAATTCTCCTAAATATTAAAGAAATCATTGAAAAGTGATGTACATGCATGCACACATCCTCTACAGAACTGGGAACCTGTTCTGGTGAAGCAAGACTCACAAATCTTCCCAGGAAGGATTTTTGTTTATTGCTGTTGTTTAAAAGCAGGGGAACTAGTCTGTGCACTGCCAAGGCAATCTTTTCTGCTATTAAAATAAAATAAAAAATAATAAATGTTTCTTAATATTTAAATGATTTCCCAGACTCAAAGGTCCAAAAGTCATTCTTCATGTTTATAACTGTACTTTGTACATGGCATGTAAATTTGTTAAGGCAGCCACCTTTGAACTGATGTGGAAGGCAAAAAATTACATAATGAAGGTGAAATCACATGACTAAGTGAAGATACGTTGGAACTGTAGAGAAGATAACCTCAAATGAGGGAAGATACCTCAAGCTGAACTTTGAGAAGGTAATTTGAACTCAACTTTTAGACCTCAGCAGTAGATTAGATTTAGAAAAGTCTAGTTATTGTTGAGTAGAAAATACTGTTCTCACCAGTAATGCCCACACTGAACATGTGCATAAATGTATAGAATAAGATACACAGACCTCCACACATTCTGTCTTTGGTTGAAATAGAAGCAGCAATCTGCAGAGGGCCTATTCTGAAGTAGCTTGAGAAGAAAGAGTAAATTCTTTTTAAGTTGTATTATTCAGGTCACTCTTCTAAGCAAGTAGAACTGGACTGTGTGGGCTTCTAGAAGCTTTGTCATGCACAGAATAAAGTTTCTGATTGCTGCTCAAGGAATGTTCCTATTTTGACCCTGTATGAAAAAGGAAGAAGGTATTTTTTCTCTCCACTATGAACCCTGGTCAACTTCTGTGTAGTTTAATGACTTACATATACTTAAATCTTTAATTATTTCCATAGCTTCTTTGCTTACATGTTACATATGCCAATGTCTTGCTTTTCCCTCCAAGGCCTTTTATTCCCTGTTTCTTCTAGAAGACAATTAAGAATACACTTTAAAAGCATGTTTAAGCTCTGGAATATAAATATTCATATAGTATATGTACATAACTCCTTTCCAGAAGACAGATAAGGTGATGAATTGTCCACTTCTAACCACTGCTTTGTAAATGCTACTAGTAATCCAGAGGCCAAAGCTCAACAACTTTCATCACTGCAGCTACAAGGTTGATTTTGGAGCTCAACACTGCGTTTCTGGTCAGAATTCTAGTGCAAAATACCCCTAGACAAAAACATCACTCAGTAAATGCAATCAGATATATAATATATGCATTCAAACCCACTAGGTTCCTAAGTGCCCTTTGCCCACTCCAGAATATTGTTCTCTCATGCATCACAATTCTGGTTCAGCTGTTGGTGGCAAACAGAAAGCGTCATGGTATGGCCCTCAGACAAGGGAGCATTACTCTTGCTTTTCAAACCAGTAGGGAGTTCTGTGGCCTGACCTGCTGTGTACTCTTTGGGTCTCCCAGAGCTCTCATGAAGCCTATGTGACCAGTGTTGTGTGCTAGGTTACCATCTCTTTTCCTGGGCTCTCTTTCAAAGCACTGCTTGCCATTAACAAGAACAGTCTGGTGACCAAGAACTGACTTGTCTGTGCAAGTGAAAACATATGTGAACTCCAGTCTGGGATGGCTGCAGCTGTGTGGCAGCCATCCCCACGGGGCCCCTGCATACCTGTGTGGTCTGCAGAACCCCAAAAGTCCTCCTTACTATGCAAAGGGAAGCGTGAGTGATCAGTGTGGGACTGATGGCTTTGGTTCATCTGTGTAAGAAAGCCTGGAAGTGTTCCAGTGAAGCAGAGAATGTCTTTTATTATTATAATAATTACATTCTCAGTTGAAAGGAAATTCATGTAAATACAACTTTTGTACTTAAAACACTGTTAGATATGTAACTGCCAAGTACTTGAGGATGCTTCTTGACTACTACTTATAAAGTAGATAAATGTCAGAGTTCATTATATGGCTCTTAAATACCAGTAAACATTCTTTCAATAATCAATTTTAATCCTGCAGATTTAGAATGTCTGTCCTAATAGATCTAAATGAAATTCATCTCTGTGAACTTGCATTAAAAGCTTTCACTTTCTTTTTGCTCCTCTTTTAGATGCAATAACACTAGTAACTGGTAATTCTTCATACTGCCAATATGTGCACAGAGAAGAAATTCCCCATTCTTCTAATTGCAGTTGTTTTAAAACAAAAACTTCTATTAAGGAAAACAGTAATCAAGGCCAAACATCAAGATTTCTAATATATGCTGATCTAGTAAGAGTTCTTTCTTTGAATTTCTAATTAAAAACATTTAAACAAAAGACAGCTTGAGTCTGAAGCTGTCAGGTCTCCCCTTGTTCTTGATGCATACTGGGGGAGGAGGGTTTAAAAAACCCCCCAAAAATGGCAAGAAAGAGGATTTTACTTTTAAAGAAGCTTCAGTTTCCTGAGACATTTGTATTCAGATAGCACTGTCTCTTTCTCATGGGAGCACAGCTCTACTCTTCAAATGAAAAAGAAATAATAAAACACATCAAGAACAGTGGACCTCAGACCTACTCTTTCTCTCCTTGTCTTGGAGACAATTTCCATATAGAAAGCTACTCTAATGGGACACTTGTAAATGGCAGGGAATTTAGCCCTTGTGGAGCCTTCTCCAGAAATTGGATTTTTGCTTAAGCAAACAGCAAACCATGCAGCAGGGAAAAAGCTATTTATTTGGCTGCCTGTTGAAAAGCTGTACAAAAATAAAATTCAGTCTGCTACAATCAGTGAAGTCAGTCTAGCACGCACTGAAAAAAGAATCATTTTACCACAGGAGGATGTTGAAACAATCTTTTAAGTCCTGTGACAGTTAATAGGAAATAAATCCAAATTTTAAACTGTATTTATAACGGGATCATGCAATCCATCATTAAGCACAGATTTCACTAATGCCTGTGTTTTCAAGCTCCTCAGCTGAAAGATGCCATCAGCATGAACGCTTGTCTCTCTCATTTGGATACTTCATGCCCTTTTAATCTGTGCCAATTAATTGATTTATTAGTAGGAAAGCCTTATTATAACTCCTTTTGGAAACCAGTCCAGCAGGGGTGAGTATCAGTTCTATCAGCTGAACGTGAGCGCGTGTTTGGAGTACTGTAACCTCTGGGACGTGCTGGATCCTTCTCCAAACTACCTCACTTTCAGCATATCTGAATCTGGTAACATGGCATAACTCTGGTGGGCACGGGTGGGGTCTGCGTGTCACACTCCTCTTGCAGAGATTTCCAAACGTGTAGAGCAGTTCAGCTACTAGGGAGGGCCAGTTACAACTCTTGTATGATGACACTTAATACTATACATGCAAGCACGTCTCTTTCTGTTGTGTTCAGATTGATATCTTTCTGTTTGTGAAAGAGTTTCCCTTGCAATGCATGTTTTACAAAGTAGTTGACAAATATTAGGGAAAAAAAGAAAATCCCAATGCAGACACACCCCCACACCCAATTCTAAAAGAGCCAGGGAAAGCCCAGATTAAAGTCTGATTTGAAAGCTTCAATGATTTCACCTTTTCCATTGCCTTAGAGTAAGACATTCAATCACTTCTGCTAACTTTTCTAGCAGACTGTTCTTGCTAAATGCACAAACTTCCTGTACAGAATTTATTGTTCAGTGTGTGATCCATGATCACACTGCTCTTTTTCTTGAGATTTTCCTTTCTTTACATCCTGCTCTATATCATTCATCCTTTTGTACCTGAATAATTCATAAATGTTAATCACTCTGTCATCTTCATGAGAAAATAAGATCCCTGTTTTATTAATGAAGAGGTTAGATGCTGGCTTAAGTTCCTTATCACATCTGATTTTTCATTTGGCCCAGTATAGTATCTATAGGTCAAAAGAACCTGTTATTACCTCAAATTATAGGATTTTGTTAATGTAGATTGTAGATTTTCTAGTTCTATACAAACATATGTTTCACATAATTAGTACATTCATTTTAATGTCACTACCATAGCTAGCATAATTTCAGTTGGGACTAGAATTCACTTCTGTAGAGCTGCATTTACTTTCCCTTACCTTCTTTTCATCCCTTATTTTTTCATCCCTTGCCAAGCTTTTATTGACAATACAGTAGGGACTGCTATTTTCTTGCTCATATAGTGATGGCAGAACACCTTATTGGACTGTTGTCAGAACATTTCAAAGAATACTGCAGTTATGATGGTATTTATTTGATGCTGCAGGACTTAGCTAAAGCAGTTTCAATAGTTTGTGTATTGTACTTCAAATTTTTGGGTTGGACGTTTTTTCTTGGATAACTTCAGATCTGTACGTGTACATATGTAAAAGTAATCAATGATTTGCATCTCTTCAGCTGTTCAGAGATTTTATTGTTATTAGACCCACGTTCAAACAGGTGACTTTGTGAAAGTGAACCATAACCAGTCTTTTCTTTCCTGGTAAATCAGTTGTCTGCTTAGGTCAAATTAATACATTTCAGGTGAATCGTAGAATGATAGAATGTTTTGTGTTGGAAGGGATCTTAAAGATCATCCAGTTCCAACCCCACTGCCATGGGCAGGGACACCTCCCACGAGAGCAGGTTGCTCAAAGCCCCATCCAGCCTGGTCTTGAACACACCCAGTGATGAAGTATCCACAACTTCCCTGGGCAACCCGATCCTGTGCCTCACCCCCCTGACAGTGAAGAACTGAACTGAAATGAACTCTGATTCATCCTCTATATTCTATGATAAGTTGCTTTCTCTTTTAGAATTTTCAGCACATACTATTGTTCTATGTGATGCTGTAATTTTTTAGTGATCCTAAGCTTTATTTTCAATAAATCAGTTGTCCTATGTAGAATTCTACCTTCAGCAACATTATGAAAAAGTACTGATTTTGACATTGTTTCATATTATTATTTAATTCATATGCATTATGTTTCAAAAGCAGATTAACAGAGTGAAAAAATGTCAAAAAAATCTCATTTTGTTTCCAACTCTCCTCCATCACTTGCACTCCGTCCATATGTATTCCTACAGCAATAAAAATCCATGACAATCTTCATGCTGTTCTTCGAATTCAAAGCAGAAAACAATGTAATGGGGAGGGAGGGTAGCAGAAGGAAGATGGGAATGGGAAAGAGTTCTCAGAGTGAATTGTTCTGTTGCGATATTTAAGTGCTGCTTCAATTAGGACTAAGTGAATACTCAAAACAAGGGAAACTGGCCTTTATAGTTTTAACTGGGAGGCAGGTGATGATTAATTCTTTGACATCTTTCTGTTCAGCCAGATATAGAATTGACTCAAGTGCATTATAGAAGACGAAATAGCTCAGTGAATTATACTTCCTTTCCATTATGGAGCAAAAAAAATGGCATTAACAAAACTACAGAGTGAAAGTCATGGTATTTGAGAGTTCTCTAAGCACTCAGTTCATGATCATTCAGGAATTATTCAAAGGCTAGAGATGAACACGTCCATTAAATTGTGGTCTTAAAACTTCTAAGCGTTGTGCAATGTCATGATACTTTTCAATTACAGATAATAGGATAGATGTGAACTTTAATAGTTCTTCACCTTTCTGGTATTTGTAGGCAGGCTTCCCATAAATTAAACCATTCACAATTACCTACAATTTATTTTGCTAACTTTTGATAAGCTTCTTTGTACTTATTAACATATTTCCTTTGTCCTGATTCTAAGTACTGGGTTGGCCGTAGGAGTCCCTGTTTTGTACTGATGCCATCATGTTTAGGTTGCATACGAATTTAAAGAAGAAATGGTGGGGCTGCTGCAGCAGTCTGGCTGTTTTGAATGGTGTGAATGCGTACGGTATCTTTATCAGTCTTTGTATTGCTTTAATTAACACCCGAAACTATGGAACAGTGCGTAGATGGGAAAGACTTTGTAGAGCAGTGACTGCAAGATTGCAGCTGTTTGGCAGATATGTGGCTGCACGCAAGAAGGGAAAAAAATATACTTTTCACTATGTGGCTGAATTTTCCTGGTTTTCAGCCGTGAAATGCATTACTATAAGCAGACTTGAGGGAACTCTGGGTTGTTCATGATGATGGTGTGTCTGTTGAAGATGCCCAAGTGATCTGAAGGCCACGGAAGGAAAGAGAGCCTGCTTTCACTAAGTTTCAGCTGAGCAGGGCAGGAAAGGTGTGCTCCTCACCTTGACCAGCAGCAGCTCCTTGGCTTGTGGCTCTGGGTGAAGCGAAGACGAGGTTCCCTTTTAGTAAGCAAAAGAAGTTTTAAAAAGCTGGTTTTTCTGTCTCTGAGGAAATCTCTGTGCTGACTTTGTGGTGCATCTTTATTAGGATATATAGGCTATATATAACACCATTATATAATGAAAAAGGCATTATCATTGTGGGTTTTTTTTAATTAACATTTTCAGTTAATTGAAACATTTCCTGTGCTTGTGCCAGATCCTGTATATGTTAATAGCAAAAGATTTTACTCTAATAACACTAACTATAATTGAGAGCGAATGCATATGAATTCTCAATGGCACTGGGAGGAAAAATGCTCCAAAGGCAGAGTAAATGTATGCATTTTGTGTTTTAGGGGAACGGTGGTGCAATTACTGTATAACCCGCACTTACCAACCATTTTAACCTCAATTTAATGCGTGGCAGTTCTCCCAGAATGACCTTGATGCAGTGCTGAATGTTTTGCATTTTTAACAGGCTCAAACAGATACAAAGAAATGTATTCCCAGTTAATGGGATATTATGTCCACACCTTATTTAACATGTTATAAATTGTATTTATAGAAAACGTCCATCTATTTACAGTAGATTAAGTAAAATCCCCTTAGTCAGACTAGAGCATTTCTTGTATTGCGTTGAGCGTCTGATCAGTTATTAGTTTGTACATGGAGAGATGCTATTTAAAGACTTACAAACTCCCTTGAAGTAAATTGTACCCTCCAGCTAAAACCTGCCACAGTGCAAATAATACATACAATATTCTGTATAGTCTTCGGTGGCAGACTGCTGGTTTTGAGATCCCTCAGAGGCATCTCCATCCTTAGTTGTACGAGCCGAACTTTTGTGGATTGGTACCTTTGAAAACTTCAAATGCTGTACAATGCTGTCAGGGCAACGGAGGAGCTGATCTCAAAGTCCACTATTAAAACTTCCCTCAAGGACATTTTCATTAGAACTTTGTACATGGACAGTTCAAAAGACTTGGCTATTGATTTTTGCTCAGAAGTCCTCGCTGTCTTCTCATATTGTTCAACATTTTGACAGAATTTCAAAAACCACAAACTGTGGCAGCAGAAGATACCAGCTAGGATTTTATGCTGTTCATTTCATTTCTTCAGGCCACATCCTTCCTGTGTCCTTGTCAACACTACAAGGAGAGGAGCCGTCTTAGAAGATTTGCTAAAAGGCAGAAGCAATTTCACAGCAATCTAAAAAAAATCTGACCTTTCCACATACAGAAAATCTCTTTTAAGTAAATAACCTTTTTAGCTGTAAAATTTTGCTGAGACATTCATTTATCAAAAACATAGATAAAAATCACTGCGTGTTTATCTCTTAACCATTTAAAAATTGCATTAAAAAGAACCTACCACCAATGCATGTGGACCATACTAAAATGCCTCTAGCAAACAAAATCATGTTATTTTGGAATGGAACCATTGATTTAAAGTTTGTGATGCTAGAAGATGAGCAATTAATTATTACCATCTGCACTGCCTACCCTTACTCCTATTACCATTTCCATGGACACCGTGTAATGAGGTTCATTTAGCCTCAACTGCATTTCCAGGATAATATAGTAGTTCAAAATTAATAGGATTTATGAAGAAGTTAATGAATGAGCGGTGTAATTATTTCTGTTTAAGGAAAAGCGTGATCTACTTGATCTTTATGAAAGATATTGCAGGTTTTTTAATTGCTAGGTGCTTACATACTACATTGGTGGTTGACAAGGCTGACATTTTCTCACCTTTTGCTTGATTTCGCTCAACAGATTTTGAAATTAACAACAAAAAAAATAAAAATCAAGAGAAATACCTTTCCAAAGTTGGGGGGCTATTGAGAAGAGATTTGTTAGAGACTTCTGAAAGCCTTGATAGTCTTTTCATATATTCTAGGTTGTTAGATTTCACTTTATTAGTGGTCTACATCATCCTTCTTTATATGATTTCTGAATTCCTAAGCTTTCAGACTTGAGAAGAACATTGAAATAGATATTAACCATAAAAAGAATGTTAGAGCCATCACTTACTCAGTAAGACCAGTAAGCACCATTACTTTTCCAGATGTGCTTAATTCTTTATTTCAAAGACAGAAACATTTCCACACACAGATGAATTAGCCAGCATAAAAACCTAATATATTACCATGTATGCTCAGTACATTACTAAATAATATTATAATTAGCCTACTGGTATATGTGTTTTAAGACCTCTCTCCAATTAGCAAGATTTCATGGAAGGAAGAGAAGCTTGTTTATGTCTATCAAATTTCAGTATTTCAGAATAATCTAATTTTTCATTATTAGAACATCTCCCTGCACAGTATGGCTTCCATTTTACCTGTGATGTTACCTAAATGTGAGAGACTGTTTGCAAAATGAATCCTGAACACTCATCCCAGTGATAACACTGGGCTCACAACTGCCTAGTTCAGTAGTTACAATTGTACGCTTACAATTTGTAAGGACAAAACAAAGCGGAGAAACTCTTTGTAATATTGGATATAAGAACAGGTGACAGCAGAAGAGAACCCTTGGCACAGCTGTAGGTACCGTTCAGTTCAGGTGTTTTCAATGTAACTTACAAAGGTGATTTATTTTTCAGTACATATTTGGAAATCTCTCAGATCATGGGAAAAATACCTAAGACAAACATCAACTATTTCAGACAGGCAAAATAATTTAGAGTTTCTTGTACCTAAACTTACAAAGTGCAGTAAGAATCCTTTGCTTTTTGCCTATGTCTTTTTCCCATGATCTCCCTGAAGAGCTGCTGCTCCTCCTCCCAGGATAATCTGTTTCGGGACTTGTTCGATTTCATTCCACTTCTTTTTCTATAATGAATTTTTTTCTCTCAACATCTGTCCTAGAGCCATGTGTCCTCCTTTATCCCCATGCATGTTTTCTTAGTCCTGCAATGCTGCTCTTTGTTCTGAAAAAGCATACAGGGAATCAGGTGGTGATTCTGTTGGAATTGGAAGCTGCTGAGTCATTTGTCAAGTGTGAAGGTTTTGATTTTTTTATTAGAGAGTTGTGGCCATGACTGAATTGACATGGAAGTTTTGGGTTGCGTCAGTTTGATTTTTAATGACTAAACCTTTTTTTAAGACAATAATTTGGGGTCAATCAAAAATATTTTGTTAACTACAATCAATGTAGGTGTGTATACCCTTCTTGCAGTATCTATAAAAAGAATTATTTACTTTGATCTTAAACTGAAAAGATTCAGGTTCAGTTTTTTGGGCACTTTCAGAATGAGAAAGTACTTTCGAAAAAATATAATATTTTTCTTAAATAAAAAATCCTAGTATCTTTCCCCTATAGAAATGGCTTATACACTTTGACTTAATTTTCCAGTAAATGTGCTGTTAGTCAGAAAAGACTCCTTTTCTCTCTATGAAGCTGTGGCAGTGTGTTTTCAATTTTTTAATATTTGAGGTTTTACATTTTCTCTCCAATATGCAAGCATAGGACAAAAGGAGGGATTTTTAATGAGCCTCCACTGTGAGTCACTGTACCTGTTTCATTTGTGTGTTGTGAAGCTAATTAATAAACCTGCAGATACCCACCCACTGCCCCCCTCCCAGGGCTCAGGCTGCATCAAGCTCCTGTTCCTCAGCCGTGCTGTAGGCTCTCAAACACAACTGGAAAATACAGTTTATACAAAGAGGACTCTTCAGCCCCAGTAATGGTACTGAGGCTATTTAGCCAAGGCTAAATGTGGAGAGAAAAAGACACTGATCTGTTAAAAGACAGGCCCTAAATAAATTCATGCATTTGTACAATGACAAGAGGGAGCTTCCACTACGTTAGTGAAAAAGCCAGCAAGCCAGGAAGGCTGATTCAGAGACAGATACAGTATGAGTTCTGTGCAAACCTTAGCAACAGATCTGCACTTGCACAAAATTGGGGTCAACCACACGCATTTTGGAATTTGGCCGCTTGAATCTCCAATACAGAATGGTGAAATACTCTTTTTGCTCCTGTTCTCAGAAATGAGCTTCAAGATTTTGTCCTTGTCTTTGGCTTCCTAACAGTGTTTCAGCAGCTCGTTACACAGTTCTTGCCTCTGTGTTCTGGCAGAGGGTCTCTCTGGAGTGGTTAAAAGAGAGGCCAGCTAGGAAGGCCTGTTCTTCAGTCATTCTTTCAGATTAACTGTTGATGAGATGGCTGGTTTTCTGTTCCTCTGCTTATTCAATGGATCCTTCCTAGCTGTTTGTGGCATAAATAGCCCCATGACAATTTGTAAAGCTGCCGCTTTTACTTGAATCCACAACCTATGTTTTTCTCTTTTTAAATGGCCATGTCTATGAAGCTCGGTATTCAACACCCAGTGATAGGTTTGTCAAGTTTATTTCTGTATTAAGACAGTGCTCAGGCGATTGAGATAATTCAGAGAGTTAAGCCAGACTTTTTCCTCTTTTCTTAATAAAAGTATTTTTCCATACAGCAGGATGCATTAAGAAGGGCACGAACATCCACATCAGCTCATTTATTGCAATGAGGTGTATTTGATTCTGTCTATTCGTTGAAGTTCTGGTGTTTGATGGATAACCAAACCTAACCAATAGACAAATCCAACAAGGATACTCACAGCATTTTATGATGCTATCATTGATATACAGGAATTACATCTTTTCCATGTAGAGCTCACTAATTCATCTCAGATTTAGAAATATCATTCTAAAACTCTGAACAACTTTTCTGAAACGTGCAGTATAATTTCTTATATTTTTTTTTACTTTTTTATGTGTTTTTTTCTTTGCAGAACTGGTGAAGGACAAATAAAAACTTATATACCGAATTCTAGCTCTTCTCCAAACAATTAAATTCTCAATTAAATTTGTTATCAGGGGATTCAGGAGTTCTTTAGAACCCCTGATAATGATACCTTCAAATAATTACCTTGTCGTAATTACTGAAGATAAATATCTCTAAATTTCAGACTTGTCCTTGTATTTCTAGGCAATTGGGAATTCCTGGTTTCCATGTTTAATAAAGTGAAGAAACATATTCTAGTTATCCAGTAAAATGATACATTTATAATTGTGATATCTTGATTTTCTAGAAAGCAATATTGGGAACTATAAAACAGCCTGGTCAGTTCTTTCCCAATGTTTTCTGTGTTGTGCTCTTGGTAAACAGGGAGATGGTTTTAAAGAATGTTATTTATCTTTTTCTCGTACTCATAAATATTTTTAAAAGTTTATGAGAATAGGCTTTCCGTGGAGGCTGTAGAAGAAAGCAGATTAGCAGGATAGTGGTTGATGGATCTCTTGGCACTCAGTGAACACAAGCTGTGCTCCAAGCAGATTCATGCACATATCATCTTTCAGATATACCTTAGCACTGCACAGATACAGAGTGTCATTGAAATCATTTTCATGTGTGGAAGGAGGCTGGAATGAAGATGCTTTGGTAAATTTAATCTGCTTATAGTCATGCAGAAATTTTGTCCTCTCAAATGATCTGGGCAGTTTTCTTAAGTTACCGAGCAGGTACTTCTAAAACTTTTTTGACAGGATATTGTACTTCAATGAACACGGCTTTGATATAATATACCCTCCTGTGCATATGCACAGACACATCTCTATTGGCATTAAAGATGGGGGGGGGAACAACTCGCAACAAAAAACCCCTATCCATCAGGTGACAATTTGTGCAAAGAGCTGTGAAGTCATCGTCATAGCAGTAACAAATGGCTGTAAAAATACCATATGACTCCTCTTCCTGCCTCCTTGGTGGGAACAGAACTGATGCAGAAGGATTGGGCTGCAAACCAAGAAAGTGAATAAACAAATTCCACTACCATTTGGAACTCAGATCTGAGAAAATGCTATCAGGAAGAATCAAGTGTGGGAGAATGGAACAGAATTGTTTAGAAGGGAAAAAGGACAATCTACAAAGAAATACAAGATATCAACGGGGAAAACAAGGATGCAGAATTTGAGAGTTTCAAGTGGCATGGCTCAGCACTTTATTGAAACGCTTGCTTTCTTAATTCAGTGAAGTTGAACTGGCAAAAACCCCAGTTATTTTAAAGGAGTTGCAGTAGAATTAAACTACTCAAGCAATTTGGACAAATGAATTAAAAGCTTACTGACAATAGGGATATCCTAAAGGGAACAAAAATTGCTCTTTATAGGAAAGAAGTGTCAAATCATTTTTATTTGGTTTAATATTACCCTCCTTTAACATTCCAAATAGTGAAAACACTAGGAGCTAGTTTATTCCCTTGTTTCAAACGATTTTATTTCATCCTAGAAGTCAATGAAAAGAATTCTGCTGGCTGCAACAGGCATTAAGTCGGGCTCAGATGAAAGGGAGGATGGTGAGCAGATATTAATTAGTAAAGATAATTTTATACTTTATTAGAATTTATGAAGGTTTATAAGCACCATTGCAGAGATGAAGAAAGTCACATGCAAAGCACGATTTGCCAGTTTTACTGTGAGTTCCTGACAGTGATAGGAACACCACCAGTCTACCACTAGTCTACTGGCTTAAATGGGAAGAGGCAATTTCAGTGGCTTATCTCCACACAGTTTACATGAGGTGGAGTGGTTTGGAACAAAGGTGCAACCTCCTTAGTCTCCAGGTTTAGCTACACTCTTAACCTTGTTTTGATGCAGTAGTTTGTCTGTGTATGTTCTTAGCACCTTTCCGTCAGAACTTTCTTACCAATTCCTGAATTACTAATCTTTTGTTTAATCAGTTGACTTGGTAGCTTTTGATCTCCTAATCTTTGATCCATTCATTTTCTCATCCATCTACTGTTTCTGCTTTACTCTTTTTACTCATTCTCTTGCTTCTCTGAGTCCATCCAGTAGTATTTTTCATGCCATCATCTTACCTTTACTCCCCTTCTGTGAAGTATTTGGCCCAGCTTATTCTCCTGTTTAATCCATTGCATTCAGTTCCTTCCCTTTCATGCTGTGTGACAAATAGTTCTTAGCAGTTGCCTTTGTATCACACACTATTCTAGTGTGTGCTCAGATAATCCTTTCTTTTAGCAAAAACTTGATATACTGGGCTCAAATTTGATTGAGTGAGCGCATCACATAAATTCTGTCAAATTGAGTGTCTTCTGAAATTATTTTTCTTTTCACAAAAATGCTGACCCTGAGTGCAGTAAGAGAGACACTTCACAGACATCGTTCAAGCTTGAAAACAGAAGGTTTTTCTAAATAGCATCATGGAAAACCAACAGTTTGTTTATAATGGAAACAGTCCGATATGAATCTCTAAGAGTTTGTAAAGGAAATTTTTGTCTTCAGCGTGACAATGTTATGTCTGAGTATTTTTTTCATCACGTATCACAGCTTCAGCCATTTTCTTTTTCACCATTCAGTGAGTTTATTTCAGAGGACTGCCAAAATGAGATGTGATTTTATTCACTGATCAGCTTTTGAGGTTGAGAAGTTCTAACTAAGACATGAATTCCTATTTTTAACTTCTTTTTAAGACACTAAACAAGTGTGCTTCCAAATGAGAAGAGGTCAAGTGAGCAGTTTATTTACAGGACTATTAAATTTCCTTAGTTAGAAACTCTAGTATTGCAAACCCCAAGCATTAAGAAATAGCTCATTGCTAAACTTAAGATTGGCTGCAAAATTAGGAGACTGTGATTGTTGTTTTTGGTTTTCCTTTTCATAACGAAGGCCCAAGGAATGGTGTTTTCCACATTAGCTAGAAACTTACTGTAACTTAAATAAATAAATAGAATGAAACCAAAAGCATTTGTGCACTTCCTCTAATATTCCCTAACTATTGACGTAAGAGATCCCTGTTAAATCATATACTATCTCAGGTAGTAGTTGCTATTAAATGCTGTTTTAACCTCCAGTCTTCTCTTCCACTGTCACTGTTTCAGTCCTCAATGGTGGACTGTTGTGCAACTCTCTTTATTATTTTCCACTCTCCTTAGTTTACAATTTTGCTAATAAATTTTGGTATTTGCTGTTAATCCTGATTTGTTCTGTTTTTATTCTAATTTTTTCATTGTACTTGAGATATTTCATTCCATTATTCTGAATTGGTTTTGATCTTCAGTGGTTTTTCTACACTTTTGTTACTTTTTAAATGTGCTCTGAAGACAGCCATTTATTTCTGTGACATTCAAATGCTGTTATTTTTTTTAAAAAAAAAAAGTTAAAAAATCAAATTAAAAATTAAGGATAGTAAGTTTCAGCAAGATTGGTGTAAATTAAGATTGTCACTTGATGTGCCCTGTTAGTGCCCCCATGGTGGAAAAGACTGCTGTGTCATGTCACCTCTTCCTTGTTGAGGCTGAATCCACGGGAGATACTGATTTTTCAAACCATGCTTCATTACTTCTGGTAATTCCAGAACTACTTATGAGCCAGTTAAGCAGCACATCAATCCACCCATATGGTTTACATTGTAAAGAATGTAGGGAGAAGGCCTGTGCTCCTCGGAGTACATATGTGTGTTGTGCCCGACTGTAGGCACACACTCGTGTGAATGCAGAAACACTCGATGTTCAATTGTAGCAAACCAAAACTTGTCCTCTGCGCTTTCCTTAATAGCTTTTAGTAATGGTCAGAGATGGCAACGCTTACATTCTGTTCTCATCAGAAGAAATTGTTCTTATATTTTCAATAGTGACCATATATGTACAGTTCATTTGGCACAACCTATCAAGTTGCAGAGTGGAACATTTTTTTTCCTTGTAATGGTGTCATTCTCATCCCAGACCTTTCAGCCTTTATCCTCCAAAACAAAAAAATAAAGGAAATTTCTGTGTCTTTTTGTTTGGAGGGACTTTGTTTTGGTTGGGAATGGCTGTTGCAATTAGCCTTTTTTTTTCAGTAATTCACACTGGATTGTGAACTGACTTCTTGGATTTTTTTCACAGTTTCAAAACTCAGAGACAGTTTCTGCACAAACGTGCTTTGACACTATTTGAGATAAAAGCAGGGTGTTTAATTTAGCAAGAAACTCATGTTAAATTCTTATGATGAATTCTAGGATAGACATTTTACACCATCACCAGCTTTCTGGATCATATCAGCTGTTTTTACTTAATTGCATGTCATGTAAGATCTTGCACAATATTGGAAATATAGTTCTATATATATATTTTGCCTTTCATTTCTTCACCTACATTTCAAAGGCAATTTGTTATCTGGTCCTCACTTACATAAAATCTTTAATACACTTCTCCTTACAACCACCTTCCCAGTTAATGAAATCACAATAGTCCCATTTTACGTGTCATACAAATGGAGGAAACAGAAATGCAAGGGATGTCGACAAGTCCAAAAGTTGTCCACTCCATCTCCCCGTGTTAAGACAAGATTAACTATGTCTTTGAGAGTGTCAGCAAATATTTGTCTAATTTGTAAAATCTTCAATAGTAGATATCCCAAAGCCCTTTCACGTTGTGTTTCAGAACAGCACACAGGATTCAGTAGGCAAGGCTTTTAAACTGGCTGTTCTGGTGCAAGTGTTACGTCTGGAGGTGGCACTTGCATGGGATGTATTGCAAGAGCAAAGTACTGTGTGTGGATCACTGCAACTGGTATGTTATTCTTTCCTCAACTGCTGCATCTGTCTAGACTGCAGCGTGTAATTGGTCAGTTAATTGTTTCTCCTGAACTACGGGATCTTAGACTTTCTTAACTGGAGAGTATATTTGACAGAATTTGTGCTGTTTGTCAGTCTCCTGTATGACTAGCTGGTCTTGCAATGCACCTTTGCTTGCTCTTGGTTTGCTGAAAGCTTTAAAGAAGCATTCTTTCTGTTCCATCAAACAGCTATCAAATAATATTTGTACCGATCTTCTGAATTCTGCTCCATGCAATTCCCTTTTAGCAATTATGCACTAATGTATGGTTTTTTCAATCAGTTCTGCGCTGAACCTTTAACAATTTCCTGTATCATCACCTTACTTCTGAGATAGTGTTGCAAGACTTAATAAAGCAGGATAAATGACATTTACTATGTGTCTCCTATGCAGTCAGGTTTATCATGGAGGGTAATTACCTCTCATAGTACTTAAGAAGGTTTATTCTTTTTCCTCTCCTGATGAACTTAAAGTTTTTTTTAACCCAAGTACTCTTTCTGAAGTAACAACCCCCTCTATACTGAAACAACCATGGAAAAACTGTGAGCACTTCTAGAAGGGCACAGAAGAAAGGAGGCAAAATCCCATCTGTCTGGAGGCATAAAATAGAAGACTTTGTGTACCTTCTGTGAAAATGTACTGTGTAAGTCAAACGTAAGTAGTCCAATCTGCTTAAGCCTCTGTAGACTCAAGACAGCTGTACAGTGGCTGTGGTATTGCCAAATCGATTCCATTTAGGAAAGGTTTGTGTTCTCTTAATACATAGCTCTTTTTTGCATTGATTATTTCTGTAAGCCTGACTCTAGTTTTTCTAGTGACATTATTAGAGTTACTTGCTGCCCCACTGATGCTGACAGACAAATGTCTTGTCTAAGTTATAGGAGAATTGTGGACTCCACATTGCATATTGTCATCTACCTCTTTTACTGAGTCTGTCATTTGGTGACACCTTTTTTTTTTTTTTTTCTGGTAGGCTTGTCATCACAAGTTTTTTAAAGTTAAAACAGGATGAATTGTCATCCTTTATGATCTCCTATAATTTTTGATGCAAGTTTCATAACCATAAGCATTTCAGACAGAAGAATACATCCTTACTGTAGCTGGATTGTGCCTAGACAGATAAGACTAGCGATATTAAGAATTATTACTATCAGAAGTGCTTTATATTTTCCACTTTGCATTTGGGATTAATACGGTGATGAATTCATTTTCCATTTGATGACTGAGAAGATTAATTCATAAGCAGTTTATCTCTGGAATCCTTTTTCAACAGAATATAATCAAGAGAGGTATCATGCCCGGTTAGAATTACTTGCTAGTGAAAATTTGAGCTAATTTCAGTTATTAATTTCAGCTATAATTTCTCACTAAATTTGTTGACTTACAACTGATGTGATAATCGAATATTACCACTATCGTAATATGGTATAAAACACATGATGGTCAGACACATGATGCACACAAACTTAGAAATCTTTCCACATATACTAATGGGATGACATTGTTAAAAGTGGTCAATTAATAGAGCACAGATTTCAACAACACTGGGACTCATCTATCTTTCTGGACATTATTAATAAAGCTTGGACGTTAGAACATTAACAGTGAAACACATTTCCAAGTTACAGTGGTTTTCATAGTCAGTTGCTTGACTGAGCTAAAATTTCGAGTGGGGTTTGAAATCTTTCCAGCTATAAAGTGGTGGAATGGCTTTTTCTTCTACAAATTAATTTGGGTCCAATAAATCTGGTTTCTTTTTTCTGACTATTTTGGATATTGTGATAGGTGTGATCTGAAAATTCCATTCAGGCTTCTATTTCACTTAAAGAAATTATGAGAATGGATATAGGAAAAGAAAACTTTACAGCTTGACTTAATTAAGTCCATTGCCATATTTTGTGGAAAATTTGCTTAGCTTTTTACAGATATCCGATTTACTTTAGATTATGAAATTCATATTTCGTCTGCTTTTTGTTAACCTACGTACTTAACATAATTTGGATGGTAAATGTTTCTCCTTGCTAGAATCACTTAATTACTTGAAAAGAAGCTTAAAAAGGAGTGTGGGTTTATGTCTTTTCTCATGAAAGAGCAAAAATCATATTTGCATCAGAAACGTGGGGAAGCATAAACAAATTTCAAGGTTTTCATTTCAGTTAAGTGTAACTTCATAATTGTATGTCTTGAAAAGGAAACACCGTAGGAGTAGACAGCTTGTATAGCTTATACAGACACCTTCTTCAACAGCACTAAACTTGCTATGAGAATTCTTCCTCTTGGAACATCTCTAGTAGAGTCCTCAGTTTTCTTGTCGCTATTCTAACTAGAAATATGCCCTTACTTGCAGCTTGTGAAGATGTGGGAATGTTGATCACACTGTCAGTGTGATGGGGCCACAGACTCTGTCCTTAGGGACGAGAATGCTTCTAGCAACTTCAGAGAGAGTTGAGGGGTGGAGGATGTTTTTTGGGAAGATGCATACTTTGCCGTATTTTTTCTTCATCAGTGGGAAATAGAACCTGTTTCCCTGATATTACTATGTTTGCATAGCTCTCTTCCAGTTTCTTTCCATGTGTTGTGAATGCTCAACCACCAGCAAAATGTACATTGAAAGTGCAGGCTTGGTTTTAATTTTCAATATAACCTAAGGTCTTCTATTTGAAGAAAACAGTTGGTTTCTTTACCCCAGCTTGTTTGTCTGGACAGAAATTTAATCTGAAGAGACATAAAAGTTGAGTGAAGGAAAGGAAGAAGGTTTTGACAAGATATCTCCCTATCGTGAGGGTTTGGTTTTGTTTCCATCCTTTCTTACAAAATTTTGGAGCGTTCTTTGGTATTTAGAAAGCTTTCACTTATATTAGGAACAAAATGGAAAGTAATTAATGAATTTATTGACATCTCTTATATTTTCTGAGCTTGTGATACATCCAAAATGATGAACATCATCATATTGCTTACTTGCTTAAACTGAACAGGTGATAGTATGGATCAACTCAGGTGATACTCAATGAAATGCCCCTTACAGCAGTGACAGCATATTGGCAGGCAGGATAATGTCAGAAGGCATTTATCCTTTTACAGAATAGAACAGGTTGAGTAAAATAGTAGGTCAACAAACAACAGAAGCAAAAAAAAGGTACCCTGGAATATCTGTTCCAGTCATTTCTAAGAGTTCATACAGTTTTTTCCAAGGTAATGTCAGCCCACTCCAGCACCGAGCAATGAATCAATAGCTGTTCTGTTTCAAAGAATGAATGATTCTTTTCAATCTTTAGAGTTTCAATTCCATGTTATTAGTAAGCAGGAGACAATTTATTTTTTAGAAGAAACACTCGGTGACAGCAATAATCTGTCCTAGACTTTGTTGGTCAAATTAAAATTATCAGGTAGTATTCATTTTATATAGTTTAGCATTTTGGTTCTGGAAGACACGAGCATCATGAAACATTTAAAATATGTGGAGTAGAGTAACTGGAAATTTTAATTGCCTGTACTTGCAAATGAGCCAGTGAATGGTTTATATACCTTGCAAAAATGTCTCTGGTACTTTGTATTCCTTCCTTTGAGACAAATACTTTTTTTTTTGTCCTTGCAACACATCTGAATGACCAACAAGTCAGATATCCCTTTCGTTGTGGTCCTAGAGCAAATCAACTAAAGAAGAAAGAGAAATCTGACTCCAAAAGTTTTTGCATATTTCTCACCAACTTTAAAGTTCTCGAATAGAAAAAAAAAGTATCTGCTATACTGAATGCAAGTGCATTCTGCTGAACTGCCTGAGCTCTGAGGGTAATTTAAATGAGGTTAATATAGCAGTAGATAAAACAGCACATGAAAGTTGTTTGCTGTAGCTTATGTCCTGTTTGCATTCTCATTCCATGCCGAGACAATTCTCGTGATGAACATAACTGAGAAGTTATTTGTGCCAGAATTCACTATTTTTGTAACATGAACTAAGTGTCAGTTTTTCTTGAATATGATGAGAAATAATTCATAATGCCTTTGTCAGATTATTGGAATACATGCATATGTATTAAATCAGGAAGCGTAGTTGCAAAAATTGAAGAATTGTTTAAAGTACCAAGAGGCTCATAAACATCGAGGAAAAAAATTCCATTTTCTCCAGCATTTCAGGCTTGAGAAAACCCACTGCAAATTTGCCATCATGGCTAGAGATCAAAGGGTGTCCCTGTCATTCGCAGAATTTATCACAGGAGCTTGACGCACTTCTAACATAATACTATGAAAAGAGAGAAAATTTGCCAAAAGAAAATGTATTTTCATGTTTAAGCTTTACAAGCTTTAATTTAAATTTTAACTGTCATTACAAAGTTGAATAGAATTTATCTGTATCAGTAGATTAAGCATGATTGACTACTTGGCTTGACAGTGCATTGCCGGTATTACGATAACAAACATTCTCTGTCCCAAGTCACTTAGCATGGAAAAGAGTAGGCAAGAGTAGGAGGCAAAGGTATAATAAATGCTATAACTAGGATAAATATAATTCTAATTCCAGAGGGATCTTGTGGGGGGGGGGGTTGAGTTTTAATGTGTGTAACAACGAAAGGAACTAGAGTGCAGGGGAAAAAAAAAAAAGGGAACAATGAAGACAAAAATATGAAGGGAACAATGCCATTAAATATCCTTGAATTAAAATCAGTTTCCTTAAGTAATTCATCCATTAATTTTGAAGCCTGAAAATTCAAGTCATTTATGACTTACGATCACAACTAGAGGTATTTTTCCTATTTAGTGGGAGATTGCCTGGGCTTTTGTCTCAGCAAAACACATCGATTCATTCTCTGTTTGTAATTTGGGTGTGTGCTTTGTGTTTTTCTAGTTTATTTTGGTTTAGAGAGAGACAGAGAGAGCAAGCACATCTTGGCTGTTCTATCCAGGACCTGGTAAATCAAGTGAGCAGGACACAAAATAGCTCCGTGCTTATTTGTATTCTGAATCTGAATAAAGCACTATGCACTTTTTGGTAACACAAGTAGGAGACCAGGAAAAAAAGATCACAATTACTGTTAGAAAGAGTCTACTGGATATTTTGTATTTCTCATCTTCGGAGTTCACAGCTGTAGCTTTGTTGATTTTATTTTTTTTTCTTGTGAGCTTTAAGAATAAAACGCAGTGATACTAACTACAAGTCCCACATGGGTGGGTTCTAATCCTTGCTTACTTTTACAGTATTATTGGCATTTTTTTCTCCCTACAGCTATGCAAAGATATTCACATGCTTAACAAAAGGATAATTATAAAATTCACATTGAATTTTGGTTTCTGAGGCCAAGTCTTTTGAGAGCCAGAAGGTACTGTGGGAGCTTTATGATTACATTTACCAACAGCATGACAACATACACTTCAGAGTATTCAAAGGAAAGCATAATCAGGTAGCCAAAGGAGGACAATTATCTTTCATACTAATTGTTAATTTCCTTTTAACCTTTAATTAACAGGGAATTTTCAATAGGTCTGAATAGTCTCGTTAGGCTTCTTGCTGGTAGAAGGTCATGGAAATATCTTTTCTCCTGATTGCACAGATGTAGTATAAATAAAATATAGGTGCATATAGAATATATAGGGTCATAATCCTCATTTGCACTTTGAAGTGCATAAAGTATGAAAATCTTACACTGCTGAAAGCCCTGGTGCTGCCAGGAGTTTTTACTTGTAGCTTCAAAAGAAAATTCAAAGAGATTTGCATTCTCAGTTTGTTTCTCTTGGCACATTTTTGATACAATCAGCAGCAGTTACTTGAAAGGCTCAGAACTGATTAGCATAGAGCCTAATATGCCTTCTTTACATGCCGTCCTAGAGAATATTCCCTGCAGAGCAAAGGTTAAGATGCACAGAAGAAACAAAATGCCGTTCTCCTGAGTGCTGAGTTATTCAGCATTCTAGAGACTACTTCCTTTAAGATGTGCTGCTCTCTTTTGGTGGGTGCTTTATTATAGCAAATACAAGAAATGCTACATTTTCAAAAGATTTCTATCATATTATCTCAGCAAACAGATATTTGACAATGCAATGTGTTCATTCTTGTATGTGTCATATAGACCGACGTATTATACAGCTGTAAATTAAACATCTAGGCATATAGTGGTTAGGAAAGGGTGTTAGAAAAGAAAGGGTTTGGATCAAAACCCCTTGTGACACAAAAATTTGCAGGTGTACAGGCAGTAGCAATAAGTAAGACCTCAGAACATTCAAGTTATATGGGTTACATTGATCTGTTTCCTGATTAAATAAAACAGGTAGCAAAGCAATATGCATTATGCATGGGATTAATAGCTTTGTGTTTCCAGCCTTGGTCAGGTTCCAGTAAAAAGGCAAAGGGGAATCCTTTGACAAAGGTTACTGAGTCCTCAGATTGCACCTTGCTTGTGATCAATGGCCTCTTTTCGTTGTTTTCTTTGCTTTTAAATTATAGTCTTATCATGCAGCTACCTGCATTTAAATATCTTGATTATATATCAGTGCTGCTAAAAGTAAATTTGGATTACTTTTAAACCTTTTTTCCTAGTAGAGTTCTAACTCTGAGATGCCTTGTTTCTTGCTTGAAGCATCGTTCACATACACGTTCTTTGTTGTCTTGCATCAAATTGTTTGCAGTCTCCTATCAGCAGCAATCAGGTGACCATATCCTTCTGTTAGTGCACTTTCTGGTTACTTGAGGCATAAAGAGAAAAGAGATTATGTGTAGCATGTTCCCAATCTGCTATTCCTTACAGATTCACCCAGACACATGGGGGCAAGAGAAGTGGTCCAGCCTGCATAGCAGAGTGCAACTCTGTTAAGGGAAACATAGAAATCAGGCTAACCATGGCTTCCCTTTTTCTTTCTATACATTGCCAGAGACCTAACTCTTCTCGCTTCTGTCCCATGCCCTTGTATGCATCACCTAGCAGAATTAACTGATGAAAGCCTTTCATCTCACTATATCCAAAGAAAGAACAACTGCTAGACAGTAGAAGAACTGACTCACAAACTGTTCCTAATTGTCACTGTGGGCAGATGGGGACCACATTCCTACTGTGTACTGCCTAATGTCAGTGATGGTGTCAACAACAATTCTACAGAACGAGGACTTGTGTAGGATGTTTTGTCTCTGCAAAATAGGTTACTATCTCAAATGATGGGTTTTTTTTTTCAATTTTTGTTTTATTTTGATAAAAATATCTTAATAAAAATTGAGAGAAAGAAAAGAATTTCAATAAAATAGGATCATGACTGCACCTGAACTTGCTTATGCAGTGTAAAACACGTAATTTGACCACAGCAAATCTGGGATTCCTGGCTGTGTATTACTTTTGTTTAAAGTATAACTTCATAAAACAAAATGCACTCCTCATGATCAGCCAGTGTTCTCTGTCTTTGGAATCTATTTTGTCTACAAGGGCCAAATGGCTAGTAGGGTAAAGGCTGTCTGTGCAATATATATCTTAGACCTGCTAATTAGGGTGGCTTCGTCTCATGCTCTATGTGGTTCTCTTCACTCTAGCAGCTTTCATAACAGTAATGCATGTGGAATAGTCCCAGTAGAGACTTACGTTGAGATATAAAGGAAAAGGTGTTTCTATCAAGAGAAAACTTGTTACAAAATTACATGCTGAGTGAATTAAATCTTTTCCTCATAGGTAGAAAAAACACTATGCCATGCAAATAGTGTGTCTTCACAGCAGCGTATTAGGAAGGAACAGTCATTCTCACCAGAACCCTGGAGAAGGGAAAATAAAACATTTTCAGAAATTACTAAATTTGCTGTCTTGGATTTGTAGCGATATGACAGACCATATCGTTTTGGCTCTGCTCACATGGATGAATGTCTTTCCTTCCAAGTAATAAGATAATCCACCTAGGGGAAAAAGCACCTTCCGAATGCCAGATGGAAATACAAATAGGAATAATTGTCACCACCTAGCATCATTATTTCAGTCTTTCCTTTGAAAAGAGTGCAAGAGGCTTTAGGATTCTGACTACTAGGTTGTAACCAACATGAAGCTCTTTATCAGTAATTGCACTTCTCTTTCAAGGTAGTGGCTTTCCAAGGAAAACACAGAGATAATGAAGAGAGTATTCTTGCCATGTCAAAGATAGTCTGTAGGCTGATTGCTGTAGTGGTTCAACAGAATGCTTGTATGTCTGGAAGACCTCTGCATCGATCTCGAAGGACAATATTTGCCTAGGCTTTTCCTAAGCACCTGTGGATGTACTATTATTGCTCGGTTGCATTTGAAAGGTTCCAGCTATAGCTAGAATACCCAAGACACCCATTTTTCCCTAGCCATTAAGCAAAATAGGACTGTAGAACAAGTTCATTCGCTTCCAAGAACAGTAATATCTGCCTCTAATTAGTTTCTTGAAAGTTAAGGGACTGATAAGCTGTTTCTAATGATAACTATTGTCTTCATAGGTTTAAGGACTAAGAATTTTGTTTGTAACCAAGGCTAGTGATACCATCATTTTACATGGCAAAAATTAAACCAAACTTTCTACTTTCTTCCCAGTAAAAAAAAATTTTAAAATAACTATATATATGTATGTATAAACTCTGTCAGTTTGTCTCAAAAGTATTTGTATTCCTACAGCAATCTTACTGTGAATCAGCTAGAGAATTTAGAACATTTTTGCAACAGCAGCTCAAAAACCAAGCTCTGTCGTAGGCCCCCCATCATAGTGTGGTATGAAACAAAGGGTGGAAGCTCCCTATTTTTCCCTGACACATAAAGATTCATAAGCTGGAATATATAAATACTGGTCCATATCTTTAGGTGCTCTCAGCTGGCACGGCCTGTGAACTACATCATAGTTAATACAGTTCTGTTTCTTCCATAAAAGTAACAGAGTTCAAATTTACTTTCTAGAGGTAGAAGCATACAGGGGTGGACAGCAGCAGTTTGCAGGTTTCAAACAGTTGTTGAAATAAAATTTCTTTTCATATATGATTTGTCTTGATGGAAGGTACCCCTGAAAAATATTGCTAAAAATATCTGAGAAGAAATAAAAGTTCTTGCTATGTACAGGGTTAGCAAAAAGACAAAAAGGAGAAAAAGTTAGAGAAATATGAGAAAAATATGTGATAGTTCAGTACAAAGTTTTGATTCAGGCTCAAATCGTTATTAGGTAGCTTGAAAAAATCACAGACAAGGAGCTGAGCGAAATACAATTTGAAAGTCAGAATAAAGCAGTCACCTGTTTGCTTTTGGCATTGAAAAGACAATCTTCATAGGATAGCAGATAACTGTCCTGACCCATAAGATACGATTGTGTTATAGAAGAATAAACAGCCTGCACTTGTCTAGGAAGTAGTTAATCAAACAGCTTCTGACTGTAATTTACTCTTTTCTAAAAAGGGTTTGCATTCTGTTTGTAGTCATACAGTGATGTTGAAGTGCTTGTCCCTCACAGGGACGGATTTTGTGAGCTGTTCCCAAAATACTAATTCAGGAGTTATGGAGGTCACTGATTTCTATCAAGGAGGTCTGATATTACTGAAGAGTTAGTTCCGGTCTGTGTGGAGCACTTGGGAAGTAGATCAGATCTTTCTTGTCTTCTTTGACTTCCAGAAACTGGTCAGAAGTTGGAGTGGGGTAATTGAAATTCCTCCAACCTTTAAAGCTGGAGTAGGGTTAATATGGACTGGTAGCTGTCTGTACAGGTCAGTAGCATCAGGATGAAGTAGTCATCACATAGAGTGCACTGGAGATACTGAACTGCTAAATGTGTGAGAACCCCAAACAAGATTACTTCTAAAGTAATTTAACTCATATGTCCTCTCTTCATCATATTGGGAGGAAGTCAGCACTCCGAACATCCTTATTGACAAGGTATATAGGATATGAGAACATTTTTGTTACCTTCAGCTTTCTTCCTTTTGGGCTCAGCCTTCGCTATTTCTCCTTTGAGAGTTTCCATGTTGAATGTACACAATCACTGTTATGAAAATCAAAAGTCAATCAGTCAGCAACGCATCACACAGACTAAAGTAAGCAAGCGCGTATAATTTAGCTGTGAAGACTGGGTTTATAACACCTCATTAGGAAATAACACACCCTTAGCAATTGGGGAACATTGTTTTTTTCTTTTAATCTTTCTTGATCTTTCCCTTTAAGATAAGTGTTTATCCTTTTGCTGCAGAAAGCATCAAACACTGGGTCAGAAAACACCAGGTGGTTGGGTTTGCTTTTCTTGTAGTCTCTGTTGAAGAGTTTGAGTGTTGGGAACTAATTGAGTGATCATTAGAGCTGTTTTCTGTGCATGTCACTCTAGCAAACTGGCTGAGAGTGCTGCAAAATGCAGGTGCAAGCCGAAAATAAATGAATTATAAGGATTGGCAGTGATGGCTTGTGAAGCATCATTTGGTGGTTACAGCTCTGTTAATCTGCTTTGTTACAGCTTGCTTTCTGTCTCGGATGCATTCTCTCTCATTGTTTACTTTTCAAAGAAGATTCCTCTCAGAGTAACCCTTCCTTATTTTTCTTTGGAAGGAGCCTGCTTCTGTTATGTAAAAGTAGCTTTTCTCCTGAAGGAAAAGATTATTTAAAGATGCTAATGTATTATTAGATTTGTAATTCCTTTGTTTTAGTAAATCACATTTTCAACATCATAGATGTTTCTTATATATAAAAGTAGACCACTTTTCCCATTGCTATCTGAATTTGACAAGGCTGATTAAATCTAGGACATAAATCACTGTCTTTTCATGTTTGTATTCTATATCTTCAGCTCCAGCAAGCTAACGGGTGCAATTTCAAACGGTGGAATATATTGCCAAAAAGGCAAGTCTGATTGTTTGCTTTTATGTTTTATTGCCCCCATTGCAAAGAACTCCATTCAGTTGGGAATATGTTAATGCCATGCGCTCGTTAGAGAGGGACACAAGTGAGATGGCACGAAATGCGCTCTGAACCGGTCTCTGGCTTCGACTGTACTCTCAAACTCTGCCTGTGTGAGTAAACAGAAGTTGTCTTTGAGAAGATGCCAAGGTATTCCTACATTTTGAGGATTTTACTAGCTGCTGCTGTAGCATGCCAGAACATGGAATTCATGACCTCTTGCTTTCTTATCCCATCTTCTCTGGTGCTTTAAACCATGGATACCATCTTTTTATGCAGACGTAGAAGCACTAGAAGCAGTTGTCAGAAGTCAAGCCTGACAGAGAGTCACTGAGTGAAGTTTTCACCCAAACTCAATGTTATGCTTGTAATAAGAAAAACAACCACAAAATTCTTGGAGGCAATAAGGTCTTGAGAGGTTCAATTTATGATAAAACTGAACTGTTTGTTTATATAGAAAACCTTCAATATTTGGAAGAGATTGAGTGTGGCTGTACATTTTGAAAGTTATCAACTTCTGATAAATTTTCAGAGGCTCAAAAGTAGACAGGAAAGTCAGTAATATCTGCAAATGGGATTTGTTTACCTCCACAGACACCGAGGACTTGTAGATACAGAAATGAAACATTCTTCAGCTTTCACTGCACATTCATCTTCAGGGCTTTGCCTCTTATCTATGCAGAAAAATACAGGTTTACAAATGAAAGCTTTGGTACAGATAGCCAGGAAAATTAATTAAATGTATTTTATAGTATATTACTGTAACCACTAATGTTGATTATTCAAAGCAAAGAATTAGCATCTTAGATCAAACAGGTGAATAAAGGATATGATATGAGAGCAGATGTTTTTACTTACTTTAGACTGTCTTCTGTCACAAATACCTATGCATTTCTGCTGTGTTTCCCTGAGCATTCCAAGTGCATCCACTGGCTTGGCAGTTGTGATCTAGGGTAACCACGATTTCCTTTCTTTTTGTCGAGGTTTAGTTGCCACAACTGATAGTATATATGTTACTTGTCAACAGAGCTGGGATATTACTAACAGTGTTGACAAGTTAAAGCTGGTCAGATACAGTTTAGTTTGGTTTGCCTTTCTATTTATACCTGTAGCAAATCTCCCAACAAAGGCTAGCGATGGCAGTATATTATAAAAGTTTAGAAGATGTATTTGAATAAGCACCAAAAACGTGAGACTTTGGATGCTATGAATCTCTCAAGAGTTTTCTTTTTGTATTTAGTTTCTTCCTATTTATGGAGAATTTTGAAATAACACACAGGACGCTTTTTCCTTGGGATGTTTTTCCAGTGCCATTAGACAGCAGCAAAATTTGTTGTATGGTTTGATCAACTGAACTACAGTGTTTTTGAGATGAGGGTGTTATTCATATCTTTTCTGATCTCTTATGGACCTAATACTATTTATCTAATTGCTTTCAGCTATTTTTCTCTCTTCCATCAGCAGTTCAGATTGTGAGCTCTGTGGGGCTGGAACAGCCCCTGTCTCTCTACATGTTCCTATAATGCTTATCATGGAGTGACCATTTTATTACCTAGTCATGACTCAAGTCTAGATAATAATAATGGAGCATCAGCTGGCTTGTCAAGAGAATGCAAAGCTGTGAGCATATTGTTTTTAACAAGTGCTTCTGAGCACCGTACTCTTGCAGTGAGTTTAAACCAGATTAAGGTATAGGAGAAAGTTGGGTGGGCGGAGAGGAGGGGTATGCCATCATTCTTCTCGAGTTGTGAATTACACATGCTCTGATAGGAAGAATAAGCTTCCAAAACCTTATAAATGAAAAAATCTTCAGCTGGGTTGCCAAAAAAAAAAAAGCCTTTCAACTCTATAGAATCCTACAAAGAAAAGGAAAAGAAAATCCAGAGACAGGAGGCCACACTGCTGCACAGTCTTTGAACGCATAATAATGCTAGTGCCAAACTTCCCTACCTCCGAGTGCCAAATTGGCACTTACTGTAATCCTCCCCTTTCCTAGTGTTACCCTCAGCAGTCAAAAAAAAAACCTGGAAGGAGTGTAAAGTGTTGATTTATCTCTGGGGATGTCTGATGCCAACATTTAAAAGGAGGATAAGGAGGATGCAAGTCTAAGGGAAAACAGAAGAGGAAAAAGGAAAGGGGAATAGAAAAGAGAGGGAAAGGAGAAAATGGGATAAACAGAGATAGAAAGGAGGAGAGAGTGCAAAAGCATATGAAAAAGAGATAATATAAAAGATTTACAGTGGAATTAATAGTTAAAGTCAGAGGTTTGCCATGAGTTCCTACTGTGCATAAAAATTGCATCTTGTCTCAGAGTCATTTTCCATCCTGAGTATTCAAATAATTTTAGACCGGCAAAGATCTCCTTGGCAGAACTTTCCCATTGAGTTGAAAAAATTGTAGCTTTTTGGTTTTTTGTAAAGCATTTGGCAGTATGATGTTTTACCAAGTATCATACACAGGTTTGAGAATCAAGAAAAAAAGAGTGAAATGCGAGCGTACACGCATGGAAAAAACCAAACAAACCAAACATCCTCAAAACAAAACCAAACCCTCCTTGAATGAAAAATATAAAGGTTCCTCCTATTTAAATATGATCACCAAAAGAAAATGGACTGCTAAGAACAGTCATGTTTGGACTGTAATGATTAATTGTCCTATGGCACATGGTTACCGTGGGAAACGGCTCCTGAGATAGGATGGCACTAAACAGAATTTGTCCTGGGGTGTAACGTTATCATCTAGTGCAGCAGGTGAAAAACGTATGGAAGAACATCTTACCCATTACCTCTACTTCAGCTCTTAAGACTAGTGCCTGTGTGTGAGGGGCCAGGTATGAACACACAGAAACAATGTGGGATCTCTGCTGTCAGTTTGCTGGGTACTGAATTCACTGAGCAGTCATCAGGGACCTTCTTTTTTTTTTTCTTTCCCCAAAGTGGTCTAAGAATGTTTCTGAAGAAAATGAAATATTTCTCTTATATACCAAAAGAAGTTAATGGGAAATGTCATTCCTGACTTTCTCAACAAGTATAATGTTATGCCTTGAAAAAATATGTGTTCTACAAGAATCAGACTGTAAGATGTGGTGCATCCTTACGCTCTCTGTTCTGAAAAACTCAGATTTTGACTGTCCCTCTACTAGGTAAAGGCCAGCAGCCCCCACTGCCTGTCAGCCATGTCCCTACTGTCTGCGGATGAAACTGCTATATTTTTGAGGGCATAAGGATGTGAAGGATCAAGCTGATACTCCAAATAAGAACAAACATGTTCTATAAAGGAAATATATAGATATTTATTTTATACGTAATTATTATTATAAAAAAAAAAATCTGTCAATCAGATTGAAAAAAAAATCCCACCACAAAAGACAAAAAAAAATCCCCTTTTCTGCTTCACATCAGT
>WTSP01003920.1:0-58943 GCA_025331215.1 Actenoides lindsayi
CTATTAAATTCATGGGATTTTTTGCTTAATAACTTGATTGAAGGTAAAATCTTAAATATAAAATTGCTAGTGGCTAAGCCTCAAACTTGTGTAGGAGGGTTTGATTAACCTTGGTTTCTTAGTGAACAGTTACTCAGTGAATCCCTGAAGTGAGACTCTTCTTAGAAGTAGAGAGAAGGTGTACAGAAATAGAAATGAACTTATTCGCCAAGTCCTTCTGAGGTTCACTGAAAAATCTGGTAATCTTAGATCTTGCTAATAAGTTCATTCCTTCATACCCACCAATTTACATGATCTGATAGAGGAGTTTGTAATTTTTACATATAAGGTAGATTGGGCAGTGATAGCAGGATACTTGGTTTAAAAGGGATCCTTGGGGAAAATGATCAAATCTAGCAAGAAAAAAATTGAAAGCTACTTATAATACCAGAACATTGCCAAGATTTCCATCTTTTCAAACTGTCTTCTGAAGGACAAAGTGAGCAAGGTTATTTAAATTAATGCATATTTAAACATATCTTTTGACTGACAAATCTCACCCAGTGCCTGGCAAAAGTATTTTAATTGTGGAACATACCCATGTTTCACTCAGTCAGTGCTTATGTCCATTCTCATTCAGCTATAGCAGCCACTGAAGACTTTAAGTCCCCAGGAAGTACAGATGAATATGTGCTTAACATTATTGACCAGAATCTGTGAAACACTTCTGATATCTTACCTAGCAGCACTAGTGTGAAATACTTCAGTGTATGTACTTCTTTCTCATGTATGGGTTGTTACAACAGTCAGGAATACTTCACTTGGGACTTCCAGTCAGCCTGCCCATGTACAGTGAGATTTTTGTGAGTCCTTATTTCAAAGAATATTTTTTATTATAGAATCATTAAGGCTGGAAAAGGTCTAAGATTGACAAGTCCAACCATCTACCAAATATTATTATGAACACGAAACCGTGTCCTTAAGTGCCACATCTACACGTTTTTTGAAAGCCTGCAAGGATGATGACTGCACCACCTCCCTGGACAGATTGTTCCAATGCCTCACCACTATTTCCGTGCAGAAATTTTTCCTAATATCTATTCTAAACCTCACCCGCTGCAATTTACACCCATTTCTTCTCATCCTATCACTAGTTACTTAGAGAAGAGACCAACACCCACCTCTCTACAACCTCCTTTCAGGTAGTTGTAGAGAGCAATAAGGTCTCCCTTTAGCATCATCTTCTCCAGACTAAATGACCACTAAAATGAACCCCAGGGAACACCACTTGTGACCAGTAACCAACTGGATATAATTCTGTTCACCACAAGTCTCCAGGCTTGGCCATTCATCCAGTTTTTGTTTATTTTCTGATTACTTTGTTTCAGGGGTAGAGGAAGCATTTTGACTTTGAAGTTGCTTTTTTAAAGTCTGATTACTGGTAATTTGTAATGAAAAGACATAAAGACTAAACTCTTTCTGTACAGAGCTCTGCAGTTTAAGTGATTTACAATAGCTTTTAGCAAATAAATTACAAACTTTCTCATGAAATCAGCAGAACAGCTTGATTTTCATAGAATAGCCTGGGCTGGAAGTGACCTCATTATCTGGTTCAAACTTTCATGGGAAGGAGAGCCTGGACAAGATTATCAAGCATCCTGTGCAATCCCATCTTGAAAACCTCCAGCAATGGGGACTCCACCACATTCCTGGGGAGTTTGCTCTTGTGAATGATTGTCCTTGCTGTAAAAAAATTCTTATATCAAGATGAAACCTCTCCTGGTGCAGCTTGTACGTGGTGCCCCTTTTTTTTTCTCCATGTGTCGTCTTATGAAGAGCGAGCCTCCATCCTTTTTGTAGTAGCTCTTTAAGTACTTGAATGCTGTGATGAGGTCTCCCCTGAGAATTTATCTTCAGGGGGAAAAGACCTAACTCCTTCAGTCTTTCCTCATGAAGCAGTGGATACTTATGGCTCTCAGTAATTAAAATGTATCTTTTGTGTGGGAGCAGGAAAAACTTGAAATGCACAATACCAAGCAGAGATGATGTCTAATCTGCATTACTTTTTTTTTCTTTGTCCTAACAGAAAATAGTTTTCAAAAACCCACACATTCTTAATTTATTTTTTAAACATTACAAGATCCTTTGTCTGTTCTGTGCTTTCAGGCTCAAAACTTAGTAAACTTTCCACAGTGCAAATATTATTTCCTGTCTTTCACTTCTGTCCATGTCCTGGGAAACAGGTTGATTACTGAAATCTGAAGCAAATGAGGATGAAGTTACAGAATTGAAACAACAGAGTGTCTACCTGTTGAAAAACAATTGGAAATTAATTAATTGAGTGCAATTTCTCTTTTGGATTTTAACCTACCTTTATAACCATATACTTGGTTATACATCTTACATGTAAGCTGTTCCAAAAGATAGTTCTCAGATGAGTGTTTGTAAAGATGAAAAATTATTTTCTGAACAGAAAATTATGACAATCTTATAATAAAAGGGGATCTTTTTTGTTGTGAAGTCAGACTTCTAGCCTTTGTTTTCCAGGCTTCACTCTTGTATGTGGTGCTGCTAGTTATAAGTGTTTACCCATTATGGATCACTTTTTTTGGCATCATGCCAGTTCTCTGCGTTGAATTTTGTCTTATCCTAACTGGTATCTAGTAGGACAACTAGATCCTTGGATGGCATCAGTGTGTCCTTTAGTTTCTTAATTTGAGAAGTCTGTAACTATTTGAACGGCAATGCTAAAGCAACCTCAGACAGAGAGTCTGTCCTCTGTAATCTTCTGTATAGATATTTTCAAATTGTTACTGAAAGAGGGTGACAGGCAGTGCTGGAAACTTTAGCATAGTTTTTTAGCAGACTTTCTGAACTGGAGATACATAGGAAAGTGATTACTTCATAAGCTGTGATAACTCCAAAGTAGCTAGACCAAATATTGCTCTAAAATAACGGCAACAGTAATGGCTTCTTACAGTTTTGTCAGAAAACTAGTGCATTATTTACAATTCTGAAGAAATTATTAATTGCATCTGTTAAAAGTAACTAAAGAAGGAGGCAGGAGAAACTTTAATTTGTACTGAAGTGTGAGGGTGTCCATCAGCACAGCAATTCTGAAGGGCAAGATTACCCAGTTTTGGCCAATTAGTTTACTGAATGCTTAGGTGGAAAAAAACAAACCAAACCAAACCAACAAAAACTAAACAAACCCAAATCAAACTCTGTAAGATTTTCTTATGTCTGGTTTTCTTGTTAGGAAAGTCAGGATGTATTTTGATTACTTAAGCTGTTCTGTCTTGCTGTCCTGTAGCCTTGTACATACTGTAGTGATTTTCAGGCACAGTTTTGAAATATCATCCTTATCATTGCATAACTTCAGTTAATGCCAAAAGGGAATCATAGCACTAAGAATTTTAAACCTGTGAATCTTGGTCTTTTCAGCCAATTAAGGAAAACATTAATCTTCCTGCGGTAGATGGTAAGTTTTTCATGGGATGGACAATGATTGGAGAGAGAACTGGAGAGGAGTGACTGCTACAAAGTTTGAGGAAGAGGTTAAAATATTTGTCCTGAAATACATGACTGCAGTAAAAGCCAAGGGAGTGATTAATAATTAAAATAATTCTGTTCTTTAATATAGAAGATAACCAAGTCCTGCACAGCTCTACTTTGCGGTTAAAGACATGAGTGTGAGGGGCTCCTTCTTTATTAGCCAAATGGCTAAAAACCAGATCTATCTGAGAAACCTTCTGCACCTACATTCACTATAGTAGTGGTAATTATGAAGTGGCAAGCCTTGCTCTGATGGTGAATTGCTTTCTGAGCTTGATTTTACTTTGTACCATGATGAGTATATAGACATGCGAGTATACAGATGGCCTTGGTATCTCTAGAGACAAGTATGTTCCTGTTTTGGGTCTATAGGAGGCTGTAGCTGTGCTAGGAGTAAAGCCTAGAATGACAGACAATATTTTTGTCTGTATCCATTGACACAGTTGCATTGTAATCAACATGGTATTGCTATTTGTTTTCCTGCAGTCAGATAGATGTCTGACTAGGATACTTAATTCAGTAGTTGTTGCATTCATAGCTATGTAGTGGCTTCTGTCAAATGAAACCCTTGCTAAAGATGGTGCCAGCAGCATGTCTGGCAGTACTGCAGGATGTGGTTTGGAGAAAGTTTTTAACCATATTTATTGAAATAATCTCTGACTTTTTCACAGCTTTTAACATGCTTTCTCTTTGTCACCAGTCATTTACAGTTTAGGTGCCAATGGATGTTTTTCCATTTGAGTCTTTGTCTCTAGTGAGAGCTGGGTTGTGTCCAAAGTGACCAGTGGGCCCAGAACATCCTGACGTGTTTTTTTCAACAAATTCTGAAAAGCTGTTCAACCACATAGCTCAGCAGTTAGCAAGCTTGAAGAGATGCTTGACTGTGTCAGGGTAATGTTCATGCTAACCAACTGGAAGGAGCACTAGTCTGGAAGGTGACAAAAATAAGTAATCAAATACATCCAGAGCATCTGTAAGCCACTTTGTATTACAGCTTTGAAAGGTATAAACAACACAGCTCAAGTTTTTTTTCAAATATAGAAGCATATTTGTATGGTCAGTTATTTCAGAAATATCTTGTGCTCTGTTCCAGCGGTAAGTCCCCCTGGCTGCCTACCTGCAGATGAGCGTGTTGAATAAAATGTGTCCCCTCAAAGTTGCTCCAAAGGAGGTTTACTTCCTTACATAAGAGAGGACACTAGAGAGTGTATAAATGTGTATGTATACATATACATATACATGTATATATATATTCACAAAATGGCAAGTGTTGAAGTCAGCTACTCTGTTCTGTCAGAATTTGCAACCTCTCCCAGAGCTTCCATAAACACAGAGAAAAGCAGTACTGGCACAGCTATGCAACCCTGATCTCAGCAATCCAATCCTTCTTCTCCCTCCCCACCAACCTGGCATTTCTTGATACTTAACATTTTGTCAAGGGAAAGGTATGGGTTTTTAGGAGAAAACTGTAAATACTGCAACAGCAGTGGATAAAGTCTGTTTGCAAGAGAAGACCAGTACTACTAGCATGCCAAAGCAGCACAATTTTCTTCCAGCTTTAGATGCCCATAGAATTTATATACTCTTTCATTAGCACCTAGCACTGGTTACTGTGACTGGAGCAATGGAATGGAGGCACAGTTGCTGTTTTCCCCATAGGCAGATGAGGTAGCTCACAGAGACTATCAACTCCGATAGCTGGTTATGCATTCACCAGTGCAGAGCAGCAGTTCTCCCATTTCAGAGGAAAAAGGAATGCAACCCAAACAATACGATGTTTAAGATTTTGTAATTTCTCTCCTTCATTTTTATTAATTTGTATACTGTTTAAAGTTTAATGACCAAATTACTTCAGAAGAGCCCTAACCATCCCTTTTCAAATACAGTTGTACTTCACTAGTCCATCTCTTTTATGTCCCACATTTCCTTGCCTAGTTCTCTTCCTTCCCAGGTCACTCTTGATTATTGGCAAAGGCCATATTTTTCTTTTCCTAGCCACCTGGTGCATACCTTGCACCTTATTTCCAGTCCTCAACTACCTTAGTATTTTCTCAGTAGAAGGAGATATGGAAATATAACCAATAGCCTTGATTCCTTCCCACTCTACTCACACCTCTGGTAACTGCATTGATAGTTATGATTAATACTCTTTGCTGAAATAGGATCAAGCCACACTGCCCCAGAGGCCTGCTATGTAGAAATCTTTGCTAAGAGCAGGTTTAGGTATAAAAAGAGCAATATGCATGAGCTAGAGTAGTGTAGAAGAAGCTGAGGTCTGTACTGCATGCTGTGGATGATGGTTATTAGACAGAGGAGGAATCAAATAATATAGGAAGACTGGTACCTAGAATGCCTTGGTTTGCACTGAAGTTTCTATTTTGTGACTGATTGCTGCTACTAACTTCTCATGATATGTCCCTGGCTAGAAGCACAGGATTTCTGCTTATTTAATTTTTAATATATGCTTTCACTTTATTACCTGGTTAATAATGCCTTGTGCCCTCCAGAACAGATTACTACGGTGTGTTCTGTAGGAGACAGAGGTGCTTTTGACTTTTTGAGCCAAAAGGGCTAAAAAGCCGCAGCTAGTAAGCTTCAGCAGACTGCTTGACTAGTTGTGTTGGCCAAATTCAGCATTTCATCTTCATTCATAAAAATGGTTCTAGCCTCTTGTTTGCTTCTGTCTTTTTAACCTGGTGACCCTAGATGCATGTTTGCTGCTAGCTGTTTGTTACCTTCTTAGCAGATAAGAAAGAACTAAAATATTTAACTATTTTATAGATATGTGGAGGTTTGGAAGGGTGTTTTTGTTGGAAACTCTCAACACAGGTAACTTTGCTTCATTTTATCTGAAAGATCTCAAATTTGCTAGTACATTGAGAGGGGCATACTACAGTATGAACTGTAGTTTAGTAGGATGGTGATTACACCGATGTGGAGATTTGGATGAAGTTTTTCATTCAAAAGAAAAATAAGGCTTAGTCTGAAAGACATGCAACTTCAAATAGTGCACAGATTAAATCTAAGGAAAAAAAAAAAGGGCATACCTTATTTGATGAGATATTGACTCTTTTTTTTTTTCAATAAGTTTGAAATTTAGCACTGAAACATGATGTCCATTCCTTTTTCATGGAGGAAAAATACTCCAGTGATCAGCATATTACTTCATGACACTATTTTTAGTGTTATTTTAACTATTTTAACACTAACACTATAGTTCTAAGAGGACATGTGATCACTTGTAGTGGCAAGACTGTTTTGAAGTTACTTTTTATTCTTACTCAGATAAATCTTCAGTAAATAGGACAGGATTTTGCCATTAGTAAAAGTTTGTTCACTAGATTAAAAATAGGCTTCTTAATAAGACCTACTCCACCTTCAGGGCCACAGAATTATTACAAACAGAATCCTATTTTGAATTCAAGGGAGATTCAGACAAAGATTTGATGTTTTTTTTTAATCTGATGTGTCTCTCCAGTGGTATTGTGGAAGCAGACTTGAATTTCAAGAAAGTTCAGAGTTGTTTCCAGTAGTAATATTGTCATGTCTCAGTTCTGACTTAATGAAACAAGTTGTTGGGTTTTTTCTTGATTTTTTTTTTCTTTTTTTCCCTTTTAAAAATAATAGTGAGGTGAGGACCACTGTTGTCTGGTAAAAGAAACATTTTCAAACTTCGGATATACCTGTAGGTAAAACCCACAATCTTCTTTGACTTTTAATTTAGTTCTGTGCATTTGAAATTACTTACATAGTATCAGTATTAATTACTAATTAATTTTTAAAGGATGAACAGGTCTGGAGTGATCATTAACCAAACCTAATTCAGAAATGAACAGGTATTTCATCCATTTTTTGTAGTGTATTTTTCAGAGCATATTTTGGTCAAGGCAAGCATAAATAAGGCAGAGAGTGAAATCCAAAGGGGGGGAGGGAGAAGTAAAAAACTGTAGATACACTATTGAGCCCTAATGCTGTTTCATGTTGGTGGGGAAGACACAAACAGTTCTGTGTTGTGGCTGGTGTCCAGAGCATATTGTAAGAATGCTGTGATCTTCCATCTGCTGTAACACTTTCTGACACCCACAGCTGATGGTTACTGCTGCTTATTGACCTCAGTGTTCGCAGTGCTATTATCTTGTCTGTCAACATATGTGGGTCCATAGTATGGATTTTTCTGGACATTTTCACATCTGTCATCGTAGATACATTTCTAAGGTCATCTGCTGCTTTTGCGACAGCAGTATAGCATATTTGGAAACACTCAGTAAAAACATCCCGTGGTAGTAGAAGCTTTTAGCTCTTCTCAAATCTGTACATTTCCTCACTGTTCTCTTTCATTTTCATTCAACTAAGTTTTACAATACTCAGGACATTCCTTTTATATTCATTTTTCCTTCTGAGGCTGGGTGTTTTTCTCTCTGAATTCTCTGGTGCTTCCATATTTAAAAAATCCGATTTAATGTTTATTTTATTTAGGCATGAAGTGATGAAGTAGGGACTTTATTTTTTCCTGTGACTTGCTCTCTGAGGTATAGCATGTTTCTTTCTGATAATTGTCATCATATCTATTGAGTAGGTCTTTAAATTTTTTCTTCTTTTTCACAATAAATAAAAGGATGGCCAAAAAACTAAAACAAACAAACAACAAAAAGATTTTTTGCCAAGAATTTTGTTTTGTACTTAAGTATACAAGATACCAGTGTTAAAAAAAATAGAAAATCTATCCTAGTAAGTGTTTATTTTCGTTTAAATCATTGCCATTTGGTAGGTATTAATGCAGATGATAGGCTGCCCGCAGATGTCCTATGGAAAAGGATCATATACCTATCAGGAAGGTGGATAAAGGCCTTGAAATCCACTATTTGTATTACAGATATAATGTAATTAAACAGCTTCACAACTTGGTGTTCTGTATTTCCCTATCAAGTCTGAAGCAAATTAATTAGTATGTATAAAATTAACATACTAAAATATGGCATTGTAAGAGAAATACAAATCTCCAGGACTGTAATTTCCTATACCAGATCATAAATATATTAGCATGATATTTGTTCACGTATTTGCAAGAAATGTCCTTGAAAATTGTTCATTAAAGTATTTACACTCATTGCTTTCTGAGCTAATATAGGTATGTTATTCACGAAGTTGCTCTACCTCCTCGGTTATTCTGGTGGTAGTAGCACAGGTCTGACCTGCCCGTTTCCTTGCTGTAGCTAATGGGTGTTTGGTAAGCTTTGCTTACAGAAGCAGAATCCTCTTTTGGCTGACGTCAAAATCACAGTCTCTTTCTCCTTCCTAGTTAAAAAACACTGTTCACAAAACTATGTTACGCTGCTGCCAAATTTTACAGAAGGACATGTAGAAATATTTAATGTAAGCATTTGGTGCAGGATTGCACTGGAACTGCAACATGTTGAAACAAGATCATGACTGGGCTAGAGCTTCTTTTTAAACTAGCAATGATGTCAAGGGCAGAGACAGAAACTGAAGACTGTAACTAGTCACCTTCTGAACAGCTGGGACTTCAGTGACTATAATGAATGCTGCCTAAAAATCTGCTATGAGGATTTTAACAATTTTGGAGTCTTCAAGAGAAACAAGAGTATAAAATAATCTCTTTTGCAAAAGAAGGCAAAAAGTCAGTAATCAAGACTTCTTCTGTAACGTGCCACAATGTTTCTATTGTGAGTCATTATGGAAGTACACCTGAGAAGGGTCATTGTAATTTGTTCAGTTTGCAGAAATAAACTACCATTACATATCAACAATGGGTGACATAAATTTAGCTTTTGTACATATAGCTTTGGTATGTGCTTTCTTGTTGGCTGAAGATTACCACAAGCCTAAAAACATGAGGAATGAAATGTGAAAATCATTTAGCAGTACATTAAAACACAAGTCCATGGTGAAGGAAACCAGACATGCAAAAAGCTGTTACCTACATGTATCACTGTTGACTGAAATTTAATTTACCCTAAATTCACAATATGTGAAAAAAAGGGTCACTGGTCACTTGGGAGAATTATAGGAATGTTGTCAGGGTGTGTAGGGATGAAACAAGGAAGGCCAAGACCCTCTTGGAATTAACTCTGGCAAAAGAAGTAAAAGAGAAGAAGAGAGGCTTCTTCAAATACATCAATGGTAAAAGGAAGAATAAGGAAAATGTGGGCCTGCTGCAGAATGAGGTTGGAGCCCTGGTGACAGAGGATGCAGAGAATGTGGAGATACTGAATGCCTTCTTTGCTTCAGTCTTCACTGCTAAGACCAGCCTTCAGGAATCCCAGACTCTGGAAGTAAGAGAGAAAGCCTGGAGAGAGGAAGACTCTCCACTGGTCAGTGAGGATTGGGTTAGAAATCACTTGGGTATATTGAACATGCACAAATCCATGGGCCCTGATAGGATGTACCCACAAGTCCTGAGGGAGCTGGCTGAGATTTTTGCACTGCCTTTCTCCATCATTTTTGAAAGATCATGGAGAATGGGAAAGATTTCTGAGGACTGGAGGAAAGCCAATGTCACTCCAGTCTTCAGAAAAGACAAGAAGGAAGACCCTTGAAATTACAGACCCGTCAGCTGCACCTCCATCCCTGGAAAAGTGATGGAGCATCTCATTCTGGAGATCATGTCTCAGCACATGGAAGAAAAGAAAGTTATCAAGAGTAGCCAGCATGGATTTACTAAAGGGAGGTCATTTTTGCTGAATCTGATAACCTTCTATGATGGTGTGACTGAATGGGTAGATGCAGGGAGAGCAGTGGATGTTATCTACCTTGACTTTAGCAGGGCTTTTGACACTGTCTCCCATAACATCCTTGTGGGTAAGATCAGGGAGTGTGGGTTAGAAGAGTGGACAGTGAGATGGGTGGAGAACTGGCTGAACAATAGAGCTGAGAGGGTTGTGATCAGTGGTGCAGAGTCCAGCTGGCGACCTATAACTAGCAGTGTTCCCCAGGGGTTGGTACTGGGTCCAGTCTTATTCGACATCTTCATCAATGACCTGGATGAAGAGACAGAGTGTACCCTCAGCAAGTTTGCTGATGATACGAAACTGGGAGGAGTGGCTGATACACTGGAAGGCTGTGCTGCCATCCAGAGAGATCTGGGCAGACTACAGAGCTGGGCAAAGGGGAACCTAATGAAGCTTAACAAGGGCAAGTATAGAGTCCTACACCTGGGGAGAAATAACACCATGGACCAGTACAGGTTAGGGGTTGACCTGCTAGAAAGCAACTCCATGGAGAAACACCTTGGTGTCCTGGTGGACAGTAACTTATACATGGGATAGCAATGTGCCCTTGTGGCCAGGAAGGCCAGTGGTATCCTGGGGTGCGTAAAGAACAATGTGTCCAGCAGGTTGAGAGAGGTTCTCCTTCCCTTCTGCTCTGCTCTAGTGAGACCACATCTGGAGCATTGTGTTCAGTTCTGATCTCCCCAGTTCAGGAGGGACAGGAAAATACTAGAAAGAGTCCCATGGAGAGCTAGGAGGGTGATTAAGGGACTGAACCTCTCTCTTATGAGGAAAGTCTGTAGACTTAGGGCTATTTAGTCTGTAGAAGAGAAGACTGAGGGGATCTTATAAATATTTACAAATATCTGAAGGGTGGGTGTCACATAGAAGGGGCCTATCTCTGTTCAGTGGTGCCCTGTGATAGGATGAGAGGTAATGATCACAAACTGGAACAGAGGAGGTTCCGCCTCAATATGAGGAAAACTTCTTTACTGTGAGGGTGACAGAGCCCCAGAACAGGCTGCCGAGAGAGGTTGTGGAGTCTCCTTCTCTAGAGACTTTCAAATCCCACCTGGATATGTTCCTAGGTGATCCTGCTTTGGCAGGGGTGTTGGACTTGGTGATCTCCAGAGGTCCCTTCCAACCCATACCAGTCTATGGTTCTATGAATCAATGTTAGGTAAATCACAGTCAGACACACATGGCATAATGATGAACAATGAAGCACCTACATCGGTTCACTGACAGTTTCATCTCTGACAGACTTTGGTCACCACATGCATTGTTTATGCATATGAAGAAACTGAAGAAACGAGAGAGCTCACATTCTGTGTCAGGTTGATTGGTTTAGCTTGAATTATTGTAATGCCTGAATTAATCCATTCTAGTTGATCTGTTGGTGGTGTGGATGTGAAGCATTCCCACAAGCAGTTACAGTTCCACCTGTTCGTAGATGATCCATTCCAGGTAAGCATAGTAGAACTGTGTTCTTATGCTCTGTCACATAAAAGCTTCCTGGCTTTTTGACAGGTGATCCTGAAGACTGTATTCAAATTCAGAAATCAGTCTAGGCATTCTGCCTTTTCATCTTGATCCTGAAATACCATTTCCCAAAGTGTCTTAATTATATGAAGAAACGAATGCAAACATCCTCAGTTGGTGGGACAGTTTTGAAGTAGGCAAGAGCCTATTAATCATCCTGTGTGTTTAAGGAGCAGACATTTTTCCTTTATCTGTCATTTGTGGTTTTATTTTAGACATGTTAAGTGGAAAAAGAAACATTTCTTTTACTTGCTGGTATTGAGAAGTTATTGTAGTGGTATTCTGAGCTCGCTAACTTTCAAGTGTCATGCTTCATACTTTATGATGGTTGCTTAATAAACAAAGGCTGTGTGTGTGACCACACTTACCCCTTTTGTAAACGTGTGAGCTCAGTGACTCCAGCTAAGCAATACTTTCATTCATGTATTCTGAATTATGGACTTTGAATAGATTGCCTACAGACTTTTTTTTAGCTTGTTATGTATATCTCTCAGAGAATTGGTTGATGAGTTTTATATTCTTTTATATCCACACACTCAATCTGTATCTTCATAAGACTCAAATAATTCAACATTGCCAACACATGTTTATTTTATCCTTCACACTCTCACCTTCCTCCTTGGGAATTAATTTTCTTAGTTACTTTAAAAATTGTTACTTAGTGTTTGTAATAGCAAAAGAAACAACAGGAGAAAGTGGGATGTTAGCTTTTGTGAAGAAAAAGACTTCTCAGAATTCAAACCAAATTCTTATTTGGACAGTAATTGTTAGTTTTGTTGGGTTTAGTTTTTATTACATTTCAGATAATGAATTAATGGAATTCATTATTCCATTGAAAACTGAGGTACTCTGACTTTAATAAAAGAAAGGAGAGGTAGGCGTAGCTGGATAGCCATAAAGTTGTTTATCCTGAATGATGTGTGAAACAGAAGTAATTGAATGAGAAAGTGGAAAGCTGTCCCTGACACACACTAGACAAAGGAAAACAGTAGTAGTATGAATAGTCCTAAACCATAGTGGTCACACACACATGTTTGGCATGGAAAGATTGTAGTGGTTTGAAATTCTGTTTGTAAAATGGACAATATAGATTGGTATAGCAGTGTTTAAGAACAGATTGAGTTCACTACAGTGCCTATTTCATTTAAGCTCTCTGCATGCTGATTCCCTTCTTCAAGACTCCTCACATGCTGAACACCTGAACAACTTTCAGTGGGGTATTATATTTTGCTACTGTTTCCTTCCAACTTCCATTTATTGTGGAATATCTGTCCAAAATTATACTGATTTAGAAGCACGGATTCCATAGCAGTCAACCCTAGCTCAATGTTTGAGTCCTGCTTGAGATCTTGTGTAGAGCGGAGTTTCTGAGCTAAGTGACTTAAATAGCTCCCTGAATCCTTTAACTTGTAAATTTAAGATTTTATATCTTGTAGTGGTTTATTGCACTGTGATCTGGCTAAAAGATTTGTCTTGAAGGAAATACCTTTGTATTCAGGCTCACTCATTTCCTTTCATTTTGTTTGTAGTGGGCTTTTTACAGAACACAACATAAAGATCTTGAGCAAAAAAATGAAACTAACATCTTTTAAATAAAATTAGGAAGATCTTTTCCTCAGACAACATTTTATGGTTGCCATTATTATCCTTGCAGACTTCCTGTAGTTAAGAAGGAGCAGCAGCATGTGACCCTAGGAGTCTAAAAGACAGTAATCTGCTGAAAGGAATTAGAGTTGAAGGCAACTTTGACACATTAATGATGTATTGAACAGAATATTTATTTTTGTCATTTTTGAGGGGAAGGGGGCCCACTATGTTTGGAGGCAACTGGAAGCTATTCCTGCAGAATATGCAGCAGGAAAAGACAAGTCCCTTCTGCTCATAGCCTGAGAGCAAGTGCAACTTTGATGCAGTTAGTTAACAACCCTGGTCATTTAGAGTTTTATTCTAAAACCAATAACCTAGCCAAATCCTTTTTAAAGAACACTGTATATGTAAAAAGTAATATGAATATTTGCATGTATTTGTGTATACATATGTGTACACAGATGCCAGTATGTTTGTGTATATATAAATTATCCTGAGTAAATTATGACAATGTTGCACATGTTATTATGGAAGACCATAAGCAGGACTAGTTGTGTAAGGAAGAAATACCTTGTTAGAACAATGAGTGTGAGAAGCAGAGAGGCACAGACAGGTGTTTAGGCCAGTTATCCCTTACAGCCTGAAGATCTGGTTCTATCTGAGTGCTAATTTGGTCTGTCCACCTATGCCACCAGACTGCATTATTTGAAAGATGCTGTCACTTTAATGTCATTATTTTCTCTTGCCATGACTGTTTAGTGTTAAACATTTATGATCCTTGCTGAGAATCTACACTATTGTTGATTACACATCCTAAGCAAAAAGATATAAAAGCTAGCTTGTAACCAGAATTTCTTTTCCACTCTCTTGTCACAATTCATTTCCTCTGTACACCAAAAGTTTGTGCTGAAGACTGATACATATTCAGACACACTCCCTGTGGTGGTGCTGTGCTTGACCTTTAACTCCAAGAGCATCTGTAGAAACTGTCCTGAAATATCTATATTAGCTGTGATACACTCTGTTTAGATTATTTCTGAAATGTACCTATTACTGTGCATAAGGAATGGAGCTGTCAAACATGATGAGATTTTAATGAGTTTAGTCCTTTTAGTTGAACCATATTGGAACTGACTTGTTTACTCCCAGAGTTACATAGGTTTCAGCGATGTAAGTGAATATGAAGTAAAATGATTGTGTCTGGGCTAAAACAGGTAAGAATCAAGAAATATTATGGTTACATAAAGCAGATGATGAAGTACACTTATTAAAGAAAGGTGATGCTTGGCAGACTGCTTTTTAATGTTTGCTTTAGGAAAAACAAACTCCTGATAGGGGAGACTTGGGATGGCATGGTAGCTTGGAGGAGGTGGACTCAACTACGCAGGAATGCAAAGAATTGCTGCCACTAAGTCTGTTCCACAGAAATGCTGAAGCTGTGGGTGTATTTAGAGCAAAAAAATTTTTTTTCCTCTGAACTGAATCTGAAATATATGATATCAGATGTCTGCTTTATCTAAAAGGGACTGTTTCATTAGAGACATATTGGTGTTAGCACTGTTAAGCCTTTCCTTAATCAGCCTTTGGGGAAATTTGCTATCTCCAAGCTTGTTTATATTCAGCAAGTTGCTGAAGTCTGTAGTTGCATGTGAGAAGTCAGATAGTTTACTGCTTTAATGACAGCCTAGTTGCTGAGCAAATGGTTTATAGTGATTTATGGGAAGGAGTGGAGGAACTGGCTTGAGGAGGAGGGCCACAAAATGCTCAGTCTGTTTTCAGAACCTCACATCTGAAACAATGATAGATGGGCAGTATTGTTAAAACTGTGAATGGTAAAGCTGTTTTGCACGCTGCTGGGTTAGCTATATTAAATCCTGTGATACTGGATTGAGAATAATTCAGAAGTCATTCTGGGAACTGGAGAAGGAGACTGAGAATAGACTTGGAGAATAGCATAAAATGTCTATTGTCTGAACAGATCTTACTTGTTTTCTTCCTTATTTCTTAATTGAGTGAAGATATTAAAGTTTTTAATGTACTGTATTGTCTTTTTTTAATTAATAACCTGAAAGTTCATATGTTACAGCCCGATGGAAAGAAAGCACGTAATGTTTATGTATATATCAGACATTATGGCACACATATTTATAGAGAATTATACTCACATTATATGCAAGGTAAAATATTTTCCAAATGCATTTATTAAAGCAGTGACATATCGGCATGTAGTATACCTAATTAGAACAATTAAAGGATGTAAGAGTGCATGAAAATGTGTGACACAAATTACATGCTAGACATGGTATCCTTATGGGTTAACCTGAAATTACTGGCATCTTTTTTTCAGTGGTTTTAAGCATGCCAGCTGGAACATAGGAGGTTCCATGTAAACATAAGGAGAAACTTTTTCACAGTGAGGGTGACACAGCTCTGGAACAGGCTGTCCAGGGCGGTTGTGGAGTCTCGTTCTCTGGAGATATTCAAAACCCACCTGGATGTGTTCCTGTGTGACCTAATCTAGGTGATCCTGCTCTGGCAGGAGGGTTGGACTAGACGATCTTTTGAGGTCCCTTCCAACCCCAATATACTGTGATGCTGTGATGCCCTATGTTGTCATTATGGCAAAAGTTCATCTTGGCAGAGGTCTTACTGTGGTAGTGATGAGATTACAAGCATGTCTGTTGTGATGTCAAGCGGTTAGTGATGAGGTGCTGTTGTAAAGGGCTGGGGAGTTGATTAGGTCACAAACTAGCATTATCTTCTCACAGAATGGATGGAAGTAGCTTCTGGCTTTCCACACTTGATATTATGGTCAAACCCAGGAATCATCTGTCAGAGTGCTTTTTCAGTATTTTTACTTGTTTCGTGTAATGAATAGGAAGCCACGTAGGTTTTTTGGGGTTTTTTTGCAGCACTTGTGATGTTTCATAACAAATAAATTCCTTAGGTGTCACCTTTATGTGTCATCTCATTGTAGAAATTTGTGTAAAACTGTGACTTGTAAAGCTTATCTGTTAAGGAAAATATGAAGTTAGTTAACCTAAATATATCTTTGAAATGCTACACTGTAATATTCCCCTTTGCTTTACCACTAACACTTCTATGTGTGCATGCATCAAATACCACAACTGTTGGAAAGTAGGACTTTGTGTTTAGTGTGTATTTTTTATTTGGTTATTTTTTGCAAATTGGTGCTCTTTATGTTAATCTGTATTAAGTGGTTGACTTTGAGCTCATCACTTTTATCTGAAATGGGCTAGAGTAAATTGAAATTTAATTTTTCAGTAGGTTTAATATTTCAATTCTCAGGCATTTATACAGCAGTTTGCAAGATAAATTCAGGTGTACTGTGAATAAAAGACAACAAGCCTTTTTCGAAATGATGCATATCTAAAAATTTTAGGCAACTCAAGGAGCCAGAATAAGAATTTCAGGTGAATGCTTAGCTGTGTGGATCGGCTAAGTAGGATAGAGTAATTGGAAGTGCAAATGGGTTTGTGTCTTGCTTCTCTGAATAATGAAAAGCTATCCCCAAGAGCTGTCATAGCAGCTGTGCTTCTTATCTGAATAGCATCGTACTAGTGTGTGTACAAGTCACGTCATTGACTAGCATTCCTGTTAATGCACTGCTTATGTAGCCTATGAGGTTCCCACTTGAGCTTCATTGAAAGTATTAGTATAGCAATACTAAATACAAAATGTCTTTTTTTTTTTTTTACTAATTATTTTAATAGATTTATCCTAGATGTGAAAGGTGGATTTTTTTGTGGGCTTTTTTCAACCCATTCATTGCCTTCAGCCTGCTATTTAGAGTTCAATTTTGAGGAAAATAAGTAATTTTTTTTAATCACTTTTGCCTTGTAGATTAATCTCCGAGCAACTGATGTGAAGCTTATGCGCCAGCTACTCATCATCAATGAAAGTATTGAATCAATCAAGTGGATGATTGAAGAGAAGGCCATTGCCAGCAGAGGTAGCAGTTTGAGTGGCAGCCTGTGCAGCTTGCTGGAAAGTCAGGACACATCCCTTCATGGCAGCTGTAACAGTTTACAAGACTGTAGTGATGGACTGGATGGAATATCAGTGGGGAGTTATTTGGACACCTTAGTGGATGATGTCCCTGGTCACCAAACCCCTTCAGATATGGACCAGTTCAGTGATTCTTCTATTATGGAGGACTCACAGCCTCTGCATAAACATCCCAAAATTGATTCTGATGAGTACTACTGTTTTGGTTAATAAAGCCAAGTTCCAGCAGGAGACAAATGCACTTGTACTTATCTTTTTCTTTGCTGCTATTTTATTTCATGTGTAAAACGCCCAAACTTCTCTTGCAAGGAAAATATGATACTTTTGATTCCACTTCATAACCTTTCTGTTGCTTCTAATACATTTTCCTCTTGGTGGGTTGGGCTTTCCTCCTCCTAAACCTTTTTCTTAATTTATTGTTGCAATTTTTTTCTCTTTTTTGCTTTTTTTTTTTTTGCTTTTTTTCTTTTGTTTGTTTTAATTTTTAACAATGATGTCTTTACAGGTCTCTAAAAGTGGTGAAGGAAAAGCTTTATCTTTAAAATGAGACATCAGGGGATAAAAGTAACAATTTTGTATTTGTTGGCAATAAAATATCTTCTAATAAATATATGTTATGGTAAATTTTCTTGACTACCAGGTTTGGCCTTTCCAAAAATACTGTTCGTAATGAGCCTTAAGTCTGAATCTTGAAAATACCTCTACAAAATAATTTTCCTTTTGTAAGCAATGATACTTGATTCTGTTCAGCCATCTTCACTTGGAATATAAAGTATCCTAAACTTTTCTGTGTGGAGTTTCTTTCTTCTTGAATGTTCTCATCCTTCTTATCTTAAATTATATATTTAAATTCTGGGCTTCATCAGTGTCTTGCAGTGATACATTCCAATTCTGGAAGCTCTGCATAAGAGTACAGTTCATTCTTGTGCTTCTTACTTTTCATTTCCATTGAACCTACTGTACACAGTCTGTATTTTAAAAAAAAATAAAAATGAAAGAAGCACCCCACGTTAAAAATATCCAATTCTAATACTTTGGATACTGAGACAAAATTTCTCAGCAGAGTTATTTTAAAGTTGTAATTTAAAGTCTTGGCAATTTTTACTTCGAATTTTTGAGGCATTTAGATGGTATTGGTGAAACATTTTACAGGAGGGGACATGCTAGAAGACATGTCCTGTTTTGCTTTTTTATGCACATCCTCGTCCTTAACAAGTTTACTTTGCTTTTACCAAATACTATTACAAAGAGAAGGTGTTGCCCTACTGTCTTTTTGTTTCCTGTTTTTCAAATAAGACTTTGCTTTAACCTTTTTGTGCCTACTGGTACTTTTGAGAAATGCAGCTTGTCATTCATACTGGAAGAATCTGAGAAGTAAAACAGGAACAAACTGCAGTTCTCTCTGGCCTTGAGACTCCCCTGATCTGTGCTTTGATGTAGCAGGTTAGGGAGCAGATTTTTCTTTTACTGGCTTCAGAATCATAAAGAAACAAGATTTTATCCTGCTATCTTAAAGAAAAAATAAGAATAAATGAAATAGAATTGACACTTCAACACATGAATGAATATGCTTTTTCCAGTGTCTAGATAGTAAACTGCTGATATTGATACTTCCACATCACTTAAAAGTGTCCTATCTTGCCATGTCCGTATTACTGCCCTTAATAAAGCTTGAAATTTTCTCCCCAAAGAAACTAATGTTTGCCAATATAATGCAGGCTGCCTATTTAAAATGTGTTTTACACATTCTGAAGGAATAAAACTAGTACCTGCAGCAGTGACATATGCTGGATTGTTTCATTTAGAGATAAAGTAATAGTCCAATAAGGTTCTGCTCTTCCAAGCCATGTTTCAATGAATCTGTCTTATTCAGCCTTGATCAACATCAGACATGGAAAAAAAGGTAAAAACTTTGAAAAATTGAAAGTGGCAATTTTTGCTTTGTGTTTAGCTCCATAATTGCTCAATACGGTTGACGTCTGTGTCCCTCAAAATTACAGGACAAGATATGTATATTTTGCTTTGTACCTCATTATTTATTCAAAAGAATGAGAATGAAGAAGTGTGTGCGCTACCAGGAATGAGGCTTCTCAGTTCCACTTCTGAGATCAACAAGCGTATTGCAGGAAGCTTGAAGGAAAGCAGAAGCAAGCCCTCAAATGACAACAATGTGCCAATTTAACATTTTTAGGTTTTTTTTAATTCCTTCCCCACTTACAACTGCTGGAAATAGGTTTAAAAAAAAAATTGAAGAAAATAATCTTGAAAAAAATTAATTCTCAGTGTGCTATTACGTAGGACATTGACTGTGAAATCAAAATAATTTATTAGTTTCCTTTTAAGTATTTGAATCTAGGGAACAGAACTAACTCCCTAGTGTGAAACTGACTCTCTTGAAAAGTTCTTCTAGCTTTATTGCTTGGTGTGGAGGTTAAACATCAGGATATATACTCCCTCTGAATGTAATGAATGTACAATATATACAGTCTTTTCTTCTCCAACTGAAATTTTGGGCAGTGTGCCAAGACACACATTAAAATTCTACTATTACGAAGGAAATTCAAAAATACTATTAACATACCTTCTCAAATGTCTCCTAGAGTTATGCTGAAATACTTCAGGGAAAACACAAGCTGTAGGTGTCACCCACCCACTCACAGCTGTAATGCTGGTTAAAGAGTAATTATATCAGTGTTAGATTTATCATATTACGACTTAAAATTTCATTTAAATAGGAATCAGTGCTGGCAGAAGAAAAGCCTACTACTAGAAGTAGTGAATATAAACTGTATCTCTCTATGTGTTAGAAGCTTTTCTTCTGTATGTCTCTAGACTGGTAGTAGAGGAAGAGTACAACTGACAAAACAGAGATGCCAGGAGACTGTCAGAAGGAAACAAGAATTTCCAGGAATTGTGTTTCCTATACCCAGGAACATGAACACTTCGGGTTTTATTTTTATAGCATAAAAAATTCATAGATCAAGGTTTGACTTTGATGCCTTAATTGCATTAATAGATCTTCCTAACCAAAAGATAGTAATTTACTCTGAGTTCATGATTAAGACAGACCATGAAATTTTATTATCTCCTCGAATCCAGTAACTTACAACCAAACTACTTTTTCACTATTTAGACAGTGGAAAATGTTCAATGCTCCTTAAAAAAATATTTCCATAGAATAGTTAATTTTGCTTTTAAACAATTTACATATTTCTTCCATCTTCATCTTGACTTAGTTGATCTTGGTCTTGCAAAATCTTTGTGTGGTAAAAAGAGATTTGGATGCCCTCTCGTAGCATTTTGCAAAGCCAGGTTCTTTTTTCCCCTTGGGTTTCCTTATGTTTTCTTTTTTTTTCTTTTTCTTTTTTTTTTTTTTTTCCTAATTTCCAGAACTAAAAAACAATATCCAGTAGTATAGACTAAGGTATTTGAAAACACTTTATAAAGCTATGTCTGTTTCAAATGGATAGAAGCAAAAGAATTTTTTAACGGGGAAAAGTAGCAAATATAATTCATTTATTCTCTGTCATTTTCTATCATCTTGGCTCTTCTGTCACTTAGTATGCTTCCAGGCATGACAAACAATTACAAGACAATTTGTGAAATCACAGACTATGAGCAACACCTATCCAGTCCATTCTTATTTCCATACTGCTGAAGTTTTGTCTTCAAAAAATTCCACTATATAAGCTATGTAATTCAGAGACAATAAAAGACAGTCAAAAAATACAGATTCAGTATTCATTCTGTTTTAAAATTACTGTTTCCTGATAATAGTAAGACTGGCTAGTAAATGGATGTGCTCTGGTTCACATTGAGAAAGAGGAGGGGATAAAATAAAATTAAAAAACCACCAAAAAAACCCAAAAAATCCTTTTCGCATATGAAAACTGTGGTGCTTTAAAGATTCTGCCAAGGCAGTCTAGCTATGAAGTTTTGTTGCATTTTAAAAAGGGCAATTAAAATTCTTTGGAATCTCTGCCAGCTGACGCGTCTAGTATTGATCTCAAGGTTGCATGACTGGTTGTGTCTCTGCAAATGCTATGAGCGGATGAAGAACCAAGCATGTGCTCTTGGATCCCTCAGTAGGCCAGAAGAATTGCACTAGAACACCGGAGACAGAACAGCATCTCTGCCTTTGAAAAGCTCACTACCACTATCCTGCAAATTGAAGCAGGATGATAGAAGGCAGCAGAAATCTGGTGTATCTTACTAGAATGAGCCCTATATTTTGAAGGAAATGGTAAAATGCTGGAAGTACTGTTACAATGTTTTCAGTTTCAAAAATCTTTCTCTGCATTTCCCTTTGAAAAAGAGAACTGCTTAGTCAAGGTGAGTGAAGAGAAGTCTGAAATAATGTCTGGTGACATCATATAGCTGCATCTCATAGAACCCTATATAATACCCTGAGAAACTTGCGGGGGGAGGGGGTGGCGGGGGGGAGGTGGCTGGTTTGTAACATTAAGCAGTTGCTAAGCTGTTTAAAAAGCCTGTGCTGCTATTTTTCATGTTGCCAACACTTCTGAACCAACTCTAAAAGATGTGTCTTTGATATAAAGAATTAGTATATACCAAATAAACATGAGATCAGTAGAAAGCATCCATCTCCTTACAGCAAAGGAGGCTTTGTTTCACTTAAAATGTGCTCTGTTACAGCAAGTTTGCCTTTCTCAGTATTAGTGACGAATTTACTATAGAAACAGTGTAAGAACATCCTTCCCTGAAACAAATAGTTTTTCCCTTACATAAACTGAGATTAATGCTGCCTGCATTTGACCTTTCCATTTGTCAGAGATAAAATTTCTCCAGTAAGTATATATAGAATGATAATAATATTTTGGTTTTCGCTCATAGAATTTTCTTATGCTATGGCATACCACTAATAAGATCAACAATCTTCATGAAGTCTTTTAAAATAAGAGCATGCTCTTCCAGCAAACATGGCCTTCAGGACTGACATTTCCCTGTAGTATTTCTTGGTTTTGTTGAGTCAGTCCCCAAATAAGCATGTTTGAAAAGATAGGCCTTTTAGTTGCTGTTAGGGGACCACATGATACAAATGTCTGAGAATAAACATCACTAACACAAAGTACTTTTGCCTTTTGTTGCTGTTGTTGTTTTGGGGTTTTTTTTCCATTTGTTTGGGATTTTTATTTGTTTTGTTTTTATTTGTTTGTATGTTTGTTTTTCTTTGGTTTTGGATTTTGTGTTATATGCCCAAATTGTCTGAGCATTTTTTTTCCCCCATTTTTATCTGACATACATATGAAGATAAAACAGCAGATTGAGCCCAAAGGTCTGAAATCATGTTTTTACCTGTCAAATATAGAGCACACTTATCATCAGTGCAAACTTCCCAGCATTGCTGGTCCAAAATTTTATAGTTAACAGTTTAATTAAAACCCTTTCATAAGATCACTGTATGGATAATCTTCTGGAAACCTGCAAGACCACTGAAACTTTTTTAATTTAGAAAAGATATTGCTTTAATTTTGCGAAGGAAAAGGTTACTTTTAGAACAGCATAAATTTTGGTCTTTGAATTATGAACTCTCTGGACAAAATACACAAGATTAAAATCTTTTGTGTTAGGTCTATCTTGTAGAAGACTGTGTTTCTCTTCAGTGTTGTTGGAGACAGTATTTCTCTTAAATGTTCATTATACCACTTGAAAATAAAAATCAGTTTACTTTTTTTTCAGATGGCATTATATGAGGGTTTTTCACAGCTATTCAAAGTTGCTGCAAGAGCAAAGAGTTGTAGCCCCTTATTTAAAAGAATGTAGTAAAATTCTGAGTTAAAAAATAGATTTAACCTTTAGTAATTTTAATGGTAAACTAGCTATTTATTATTGGGGAATATGACTATCATTACTAATCACATTTAAATTACATTCTAAGAACCAATACTACAGAAAGAGAACACCAGATGTTATATGTGAGATTAACTGTAGAAAATAACTTGTTTAAACCTTTGTTCAAGTTTTACTGTCAGAAATGTTCCTGTCATCTTACCAGATGAGTTTCTAAACAATAATATATGATTTATCGGGCAAATCAGAATTAAGCAATACAGCATAAAGCAGTACTTGTAATAAAGTGATTTTGCTGCCTTTTTAGAAAGGAAAACAAAACAAAATCTGAAAAACAACACACCACTTTGCTAGGAAGGGAAGGAAGAAGGACAGTGACAAAGCAGTTATCAATTTACCTAGTCTCATGTGCATCCAAATCATAGTGGATCTCATTATGTTAAGAGCAGATCTGACCCTATGACCAAGATTGCAGGACTCAGCCTGAATGTTTTACACATAGAAAACCTGAATGCCTTCTCTGCATTTTCTATTGCAAACCATTTTTTGAACTCTACCTAGGTGTTTGTTAAGCCAGGAGAAAGGAAAAAGAAAAAAAAAAAAAAAAAAAAAAAAAAAAAAAAAAAAAAAAAAAAAAAAAAAAAAAAAAAAAAAGAGCCTACCATTTGCTAGTCTGTTTTCCTTCTTTTAGCCCTAAAACACACTGATTTCCAGGGAACTGCTCATATGTTTGAAGACAAAGTGCTACAGTTATCCTAAGGTAGTACATGAATATAAAAATCTATTTATCAGGAGTATTTGTGGTTTTTTTCCTCTATCCATTTTTGAGGACCATAGCTTTTTCACAGTTGGTACAGGTGTTTTTCCTAAAAGGCAGTTTTTTCCTACGAACATGGCAAGACTCTCCCAATATTTTACATTTTGTAATCAAATTTTTAGGCAAAGCTATATTAACGACCAGTTGATATCACAAGTGATCGAATTAGGGAAAGCCTATTCACATTTTGTGCATCTCTGAGAATTTTGATTGCTCAGAAGACCAATTCTTTCCCTCGGGAATACAGCACCCTTTGTTTCCTGACAACTGTCTATCACACAGTTTGTACAGTCAAGTAAGCCTAAAAATATTTTGATGACGGGGGAAGAGAAAGGTAATTAAAATGCTCCTCACTTTTTACACAGAGAAGCTGTGTTTGGAAGTGTGACATAATCCTTAGGACAAATACGTCTTTCATAGTGCCACCGCACCTCCCTGTTGCCTGAACTAATGTAAATATTTGCTTCAGTCCATGAAGCTACCCAAAGTCATTTCTGGGTCACTTTCTGTCTGGTATTCAACATGCTGATATCAGCACAGAGATTTCCAAAACAAGTCATAATGGTATATGGGAAGCTACCAACTTGTTTTAAATTTCACATACAACAGATGTCAAGTTCGGAACACTACCATCAGGAAAGGTAGAGTTGAGAATAATTCATGTAAGCCTAAGGATTTCAGTCTTATAATTCACTTATCATTCCACTTGTCATACTGTAGTTGAAATTACTTGGGCAACTGAGAAATCTGAAGGGTGAGTTTCAGGTTGTAACAGGAAAACAGTGATTCATTGATCACCCTTTGTGTGGAATCGTAAGTAAAAGAGAAAAATATCACCAAAAATGTTATGAAAATACTATTAAGATACTTTTTCCTCTGAAATTAATTCAAATTCAGAATTTACTTTTGGATTTGCTGAAGGCATTATTTTCTTTTGAGACAGAGAGAGAGAGAACATAAGCTCTCCATTGAGTGTAGTTTCTTGGTGAACTGGGACATACAGATGAGGAAGTGAGTGAATATGGAAAGAATAATTTGGATAAACAGAGTAGACCACTGACCCTGATGTAGTGTGCACTAACAATGGTCCTGGAAGCCAATTAGAGTCTGAATGGATTTCCAGAGGTGAACCTTATAAAGGACGGGGAATTTGATACATTATTTGTGGAGACTTCCTTCTGGGTAAAGTTTTGGTTTCTGTGGGTTTTGGGGTTTTGGTTGGTTTTTTAAATTGTTTTGGGGTTTTTTTGGTTATTTTATTGTTGTTTATTTGTTTGTTTGTTTTCCTTACTGAATGGTAAGGTAATAACCTTACATTCCTACTGATCTATAGTGTAGGAAATCTAATATCTTCTCTTTTTCTATCTGTATTTTCAAGAGCTTGGCTATCAGAGCTAATAAGGCATTCACTGAATAATCTGTAATACCACAATTGGAGTTGGACTTCCTGTTAAAAATTTCTGTACCTTTAAATAAGCATGTCTTAAATGATTTAGAACATATTTGAATTTCCTCAGTGGCAAATCAACTTAAAGCAGATTTACTGAGGAAGTCATTCCTGTAACAAAGTATCCTTGCATTTCTGCACAATGTGAATTCTTTGATTTTTGTAGCTCTCTTTTCCATAATACAATAAATTATAGAGCTTTTTTCCCCTTTGTCATTTGGGCTAACAAAATTCTAGCAAAACTGTTAAGCTCTTGTTATTTCATAAAGATGTAAGACTCATTTGGAAAGTCAGAGAAATTTATTGTGTATTTTCTCAAGGAGTTCAGAAACTATTTAAGACTTCAAAGGCAACATTCATGCCCTCAGGTCCTTTACCATGGAAAATAGAAAAGTACAATATTAGTTTACTCCACATTTCTATGGGGATGTTAATCTCCATTTTATGACAGGAATATTTAAACCCTGAATTGCCAGTTTTGCTGCATCATCAGGCTGATGAGCCATTGACAATGTAAACATATTTCCATGGTTTAAGGTTAGGTGGCATATGATCTAGGCTGGGAAATACTTTCAGTGAGGCATCCTAGGAATGGTTGATTTGTGTGACCAATCCCAAGTTGATTCTTATGCATTTATAGAGTTGAATATTAATCAGATAGGACCTGGGGTGGTATCTGGAATGTACAGCACACAGAAAACTGTATCATACAAGTCTGTCTTGAACAATGTGCAATTCATTCAGTTTATTAATGCTCCATTTCCCCTTCAGGGAAATCATTTCAGCAGTGTGTGATAATAAAGGGCTTCAGTCAGATGTTTTTGACAAACTTGACATGTTATTGGACAGAAGCCATGTTCTCAGATACATACTCATGGCTTGCTTCGCTGGGTTTTCTCACAATTATGCCTGGAAAAGGAACACACATTTCCATCATTGCCAGATTATTTGATGCAAAACTTTAGAGGCTGTTGGCATGTGTATGATATGGAAAAGAACTGTTTCAGGAAGAAAGATTAGGAGATGGAGAGGGGAAAAGGGGTTATAAGACAGCCAATGACAAAAGATGCTGGTGTTGTGTAGGTTCCAGATGGTGGTTGAGAATCAATAGCAAAAAGCAGGATCAGTAATGAAAGACGGGAACCAGGAAAATAATCAGATCTCTTTTGTCCAGTCTAGCTCCTTTCCACCATTGAAGATCTCATGGATGTGTGCCCTTTTAGGGCAATCACAAGACATCATTCTTTTTCACTGGATATTTCTACACGTATAGGATATAACCTCTTCAAATGCTACAGTTTGCTTGTATTTTCTGCCTCTTATCTCAAACTACTTCCCTTTTTCATCTTGGGAAGAGCCTGGAAGAAACCTTAATCTGAACCTTTTAACACTCTGGGAAGGAATCCCGGGGGACAGAACTGGTCACTGCTCAATCCACCTTCCCTCCTCAGAATGTCACTTCAGGTTTTGTCAGCTGCTGATTTGTGTTAACAAGTACAGTAAACAGATCTTTATTAGACAAAAAAAAAGTAGTGGTGAGGGGACAAAGTTTATAAGTTTGGTAATTCCTTAATTCAGCAATGGTTTATGTTCTATGTTCTGTTTACATTTCAACAGCTTGTGTACAAAATAGAATGCTATTGTGTCAAAAAAACACAATAGCAGTAAGAAAGAGTAGGCTTTGCCATTAAAAAATTAAAAAAAAAATGAAGAACTATTTATATTTTTGATATGGAGCAATAAGGTACAAAGGTTTGTCACTTTTCCCTGCTTATGAGGGAAGTTCAAAGTTTCGTTTGGAATAAAGCCCAGAGTACCTGATGTCACATAACTTTATCAAGGATTATATTTTCTTATTGACAAAATACTGTTCTCTGCTGTAAGTATCTCATTTTCTAACATGGTTTATTACTTTTATCCTTGAAGGAAAAAAAAAAAAGTGATGTACTGTATAAATTAACATGTTTTCTAGATATTTTATCCTTTTTTTGTAGACTACATATTGTTGGACTTTTTTTCCAGATGAATAGTTCATATTAATTTTTTTGACAGTTAGACTCATTTTGGAAATTAGGCAAGTTTTTGTTCTGTGTAGAGGCTCATTGTTCTTTTGGTGTTTAAAATTATTTCAGATGAATGACTATTTCTTAGAGCATCTTGTTTTCATAATGCTAAGGTATGGACATTGGTTGGTTGTCATTGAAGGTAAATAAGAATAATGGTACCATCTTTCCTTTGTGCTTCAGGTTTTTTGCAGCTGAAAATGATGATCATTGACAGTGATAGGGGACTTCCTTTCAAACTTCTGGAATAATGCTGTTGGGATATTTTGGTCTTTTTTTAAAAAACAAGCAAAATTAACAGCATTTTGCAAATCTTACAGCACTTGTTCTTTAATTTAATTTCAGAAGTGCTTCCCAGGAGGAGCATTTGCTACAGAAATAAACTCACTCATTAAGATGCAAATATGGGAAAATCAAGTTCAGTAAACAGTTGGCTCTCTTAACACAGAAGGAAACGTGGAAAGAGGTTACTCTACACCCCAGAATAACCTTCTTAAAGAACAAGGTAATGGACTATTTTATCTGTTTTACCTACTTGCCCCTAGCCATTTTGGCAGTTCAATGGGTTGGAGAAGCACCTTTTCATGGGAAAGCTCTTTCAGATTTTCCAAACAAACATTACAAAGCTAATTTATAGCCAGTCTCTCGCAAAACAGTTTCCTAATACCTTTCTGCAAGCATAGGCGTCCATTTCAGAAAGATACTTAAGTATGCAGTTAACTTCAAGTAAGTGAGTAATCTCGTTGACTTCAGTAGGACTATTCATGTCCTTAAATGCCTGCCTGAATCAGGAACTAAATCTTCCTAGTTATCCTTTCAGGCTGCACAGAGCTGACTTTGTGCAGACACTGTATCTTTCCAAATGAAACTTTGCCAGACAGTCTTCACTGGGTATCCATGGTTCGTTGTTTTCACTGCCTCTGAAATGCCTCTGTAATCATCACATTACTGGAAGATAGTTCAATTTTCAGTTGTTTCCTTCTTAATCTTTAGAGAGGTCATCATGTATCAATATTCTATGATAACAATATTATTGAAATTCTGACCATAGCAGGGCTCAGTCAAAAAGTAGGGGGTGTATTAGTCAGAATATGGGTTAGTTTTCTTTTTTTAAGAGCCTGCACATGTTTTAAGGCCAATTTTTCAGTCAGTCTTTCTTAAACAATGGAAAATACGCATCGGGCCAGGAACAGGTGAAAATGTTAATCATTCAGCCATAGTTAAATCGGTACTACTTTATGACACGGCACCTGCTTAAGATGTTTAATTAATATTTCTAATTTCTTTGTAAGCTTGCCAAATATCTTCAGATTAGATCATGAAAAAAATGAACTATCAATGGGTTTCTTTTCCTTTTTTTTTTAAAGGATAAGGGAAGTTGTTTCATCATACTGACTAAAGATGACACTTCTCAGTTCTTTCACTAAAGAGCAGTCCTGCACATTGCTAGTATGTACTCCTGTGAATTGTGTGCTAACCTGTAGTTGCACCTGAAGACATTATGTGTGCTATGAACGTCCAGAAAAATGAGAGCAGGGGAAGGAAGGATAAATCCATTTGTATTTCTCTAACAGCTCTGTATGGATATTGTTGCTAGGTATCTATTACATTTTTATATCCTCATTCTACGAATTGTCAACTGTTAGAAACTTAGGTTGGACTGTAGACAAAGGCCTTTTTTTTTTTTTTTTCTAAATTAATGTTTCTTTTACTGCTGGCCTTCCATTGTTGTCTATCTGCAACAACAACAAAAAAAAAACCTCTTCTTTTTTATTGTCTCCTAAGGACCCATGGGAGAAAGACCTAAAGAGTTTAGGAAGTTATGAAAGCATCACAGACAAAGGGAGAGAAATGCAGTATCCTTTGAGTTAAGGATACACAAGAGCAGCAGTAACACTGTGGAGGACTATATGTGTCTTGTGATCAAGAAGTTCAGACATATTGGACTTTTCATACAGTGTCTCTGGAGCTGAGTATGGAATTAACAAAAGCAGGTTGCTTTTCTCTCTTCAAATGAGAAAAACGTTAAGTTAAATGTGTCCTGTCTTCATGCTTTCTCACAGACCCCACAAACAGGAAATAGGTAGATTTGGTAGTTCTAGGGATGAGGAAGAAGATATAGCTGGCATTTAAAATGAAAACATAAGATTAAGAACATAGCATTAACTACATCCTTCAAAAATTCTTGAAGGTTAACAGTTTTTCTCTCAACAGCTACACACTCAGATTTTTTTACCCAGATAATCCCAGGGACTTTGACAGAATGACTTGTGTGTGACAGTAAACAGCAGGCAGTATATCAAAGCCTAGTGTAACCAGGCTAATTTCTTGTTTTCTATCTGTTACACTATCTTCTCTTCACATGTGTGTGTTGTGACCTCTAAAAATCATACAGTTGGTAGGGGAAATCAAACCTTAATCTGAGAACATAATGATATAGTTAATATAAATCCAGAAGAAGACGCTAGACTTGGAGCTGCCAGTCTTCTTGCAAAAGAGGAAGGAGACCAATTTACAGATCAAATCCATTACTATTATGAATTGGTTGTTTTGTTTTAAACTATCTTGCATGGAAAGTTCCAGCTATTTAGTCCTCATTTCTTTAATATAATTCACATTGTAATTAAAAAAGTGATTCATGCTTACCAGAATCTGCATCTAATTTCTTCTGAGTGGAAATGCAAGATTGTTTAGGGAATGCTTATTTGATTCACTGTGAAGCTCAAGGACATTCAGACAAATGGTTGGCTGGTTCACATTTAATGGATTCTACCAAACAGAACACAAGAACTGAAAAACCTGTATAATAGGCTGTGGAATTAAGTAAGTATTGACCAGTGCGGAAGAAATCAATGGCTGTTGAAAAAAGAATGATTACAGTAGATTGCACCCCCAGGGTATAAGCATATAAGCACATGCAAGTGTTTTAGCTTTTGAAGCTTTGTTCTGTTTAGGCACTAGAGCCCAGCAATAGAAAGAAACTTGGAATTATTATCTGATTAGATCTGATTGTTTCTTTTACTGAGAAGGAGAAGCAGTACAGCATCAGTTATTTTTGTCAAAATATGGTAATGTATTTGTGGCAAAAAATGCGGGTGGCATAAATTATTTTGGAATTGTCTAAACGTTTACAAGGGTCTGATCTAGTCTGACAAAAACTAGAACATCTGTGATTGCACTAGGACAAATTCATCAGTTTTTACTCGCTTTATTTTGAAAAGCTGTGTAGTAAAGTGGCTTCAGGTTTTTGCATGCTGGTTACAAAGAAAAGTCTTCCAGATTGCTGTGGAAGAACACAGAAATGTTTTGGGCCATTATTTCACAGAAGTGTAGCACTAAAACGTAAAAAGTATCAGTGTAGATAGACAAAACACAACTTGCTGGGCCAAAAAAAAAGTGAAAACAGAAATATTATACCCTCTTCTAAAAATATCTGGCATAGCAATGTCCTTGACATTTTTGTATTTCTTTTTGGAGATATTTCTCTGTGTGAGGCTCATAGTTATGTTTTCTCTACAGAAAGTACTTAGCCTTGTGCTTTCAAAAGAGTATGCAGCTACAGTCAATTATTTTTCATTGTGAATCTCCTGTATGGTTGATTGACTTCCTCTGCCAACAGAAACAGATTAATATTGATGATCCTTCCAATATTATGAGATACAGTTTAACTAATTCTATTGAATTCAGTAAGAATTTACCTTTGGCTTGAGTAAGTTGTCCTAAAATAAAGGTCAAGTGTTTAAAACCATATTGTCTGAAACTCAGCAAATAAACCCACATTTAGAAACACAAGAAAGTGGTCCAGTTTCCCATAGCACTGAGCAGCAATGTTCATCACAGTTACACTTTCTACTTGATGGAAAGTATTGCTAACATCTCAGTAGAAAGATACTAATATCTTACATTCTCTGTGCCTGGAAATGTGTAGCAAAAGCACAAATGAGGTGCACATAGTGGAGTCCTTGAATTCTGTAAAGCTGGTCAAAATGCTTGTTGTTCCAGTTAACTTGAAGATTTGGCTCAATTTTGTTCACTAGGAGTCCTACTGATAGGAATGTGACTACTCATTTGACTCTGGTGAGCTGCATGACTCATACCCAGATCGAAGATCTTTCCACTAAGAAAGATTAATTTTAAAAGCCCCAGGTCCCCAGTGGTGAAGCTAAGTTCAGAATGCCCATTAACTTCATATTAATTAATTAATCATGCACATGCCTGAACAGTTTTGTTAATGATTTAACTCCATCAAATTCAAAATTGACTTGGACTTCTTGAGCATCAGTTAAGCTGTGAATATGACTTGAATAAATAGATCTGTACAGGAAGTATTTACAACCTAAACAAGTTCTATGGTAGAGATCTAATTTTGTTTCCTGGCTTGTTTTATAGTCATCTTTGTTGAGAAATGCCGACTTTGCCACAGTAAAGCTATTTATAAATCCAGCCTTAATTCAGCTAACAGTTTAGGTTGAACTGAAAGCAGAATTATTTTGGAGGTCTCAAGAAAATTCATTTTGACATTTTGTGAACATACTGTTTCAAGTTTCCAAGCCAGCCTTAGAAAGGAGACTAGAACACCATCTTCCAAATGAATTAGAAGGAAGTTCTTTCAATAGACTTTTGTTCTTGAAGCCCATTATTCAGGTTACCATTCGGATATAAAAATCTTGATTCAGATCCAATCTACCCCTAATTTCAACTCCTTTGTCTCTAGATACTTCCTTGATGAATTACATGGGTTATAGGTTAAACCATTCCTCTGGGAACTGACACATCTGATTTTCAGTTCTGCTCTCAATGAGTATGTACTTTGTACAAAATGGAACCACACCATCAGGAGAAATTGAAGGACTTATACAGTCCTTCTCACCTCCTTCTAAGGGCATTCTTCTGTGAAACAGCTAACCTTTGTCCTAACATCTTATCTAAATAAAGCTGAAAGGGAAGTAAAAATTATACAATATATCAAGCTGGATAAAAAGTTTAATTTGCCCTAAAAAAATTTTTTCACTTTGACCTCTATATTTACCCATCTGTTTTTGAAAGGCATTTGAAATAAGATGAAAGATGTCATCTGGAAGACAACACAGAAGATTTTTTTCAAGTATATGGACATTTTGAAAGTAGATGTAGATCCAGATCTTCAATGCATCCTATTTATCTTCTTCCTTGATGATAACACTGCTGAAGTGTTTGAAGAATGTATTCATAGCCTGTCTTAGTAACTATTTAACCAAACTAAGGTATTTATTTCATTTGAGCTTTCCTCATAGATTAATCCCTACAAGCACATGTTTATTTCTGTTGCTTTGTCTGATCTCCCTCCAGCTTGCTAATTTTTTTGGCACAAAGATGCTTGTAACCATAAGCAGTTATCTGTGGTGTGGTCTCCTTTATGCTACCCAGACTGGAGCTATCTTCTCACTAGTCCAGAATATTGTGTAAGATAAGATGACTTTGGCACTTAGAAGAATAACTGTGTAAATGCTCTCTACCTTGATAATTTATTTATATTATTTTTGCATATAAGAATCTCAGAATTTCAAATATAATCAACTTGCCATCTCTTCTAATTTACTGTCTTAATACAAATTCAATACTAACTCACAAAAGACTGAAGGTAGGACTAACAGGAAATCTAGGTTTACCATGTTTGGAACCACTACATCAAATTCATGAACTGAGAATCCTTGTCCTAAGTAACTCTTATAGAAATTTAAATCATTGGAGAGAATGGATAATATGATTTCATTAAAACAAAAATAATGAAACAGGTGAAAAAAAATGTCCTGGAAAATGCAAGAACGAAGAAGCTTCAGTTCATATTATAGGCATTTATTTCCAAATTGAGGTAAAAACTGTGTATTCATATGTAGAAAGAACAGTAATATTACAAAGACATTTAATTTACTCATAGGAACATGAATTCCAAGGCATTCTTCAAAGTATTTACTCTGTAATCACTGTGTTCTTGAAAAAGGAGGCCGCAGCAATGCAAAATCACCACTCTCTGAGCTATTCTGATCAAGCATCAAAAGGAGTTTAATAACAGTACTTGAAAAGTCTTTGTAAATGAATAATAATCATGGAAAGACTAGTTATTTCTTAAGGAATGAGAGATGGTTGATACAGCTTTACTTGGAATGTAGGATGGTGTCTATTTTATTAGGTACAGGTCTGGATTCCACTTTCTTGTTAATGGAGGACCACTGATGAAATGGGTGTCTATGATATAAAGAGGAAACAGAACTTTTTTTTGACACTCTGTTGCAACTAGGATGGAGACATGTACCCCCAAAAGTTTTAGAGGCTTACTTAATCAGCAAAGAACATACCAAATTATTTTCATCAGGAAATAAAAAGAAAGGTTGCTGTTTTAAACTTAATTTTTTGAAGTGGAGGCTTATTGGATACCGTGCTTTCTTTGTCCTTTTAAATAAAAAAGTAATAATAATAATAATAAAATCTAAAGCCTTTGGAACTCTACATACTATCATTCTGAAACCTTTCCTTAACTGCTACCATAGAGTTTGATCAGAGATGCCAAGGATATTGCCAAAAATCTTTTACATGTTAAAAAGGACTTTAGGAAAGTGAAGACATTTTTTCCTTGAAAGACATTACTTATAGGCAGTTAGATGTTAGTATGCTATTAGTACACACAGACTACATACATACATTCTTGAAAGTACTCCACACCTTCCTGTTTAGTGGAAACCATCTGAGTTCTCCCTTATAAGGTAGCAAACTGCTGTATGTTATATTATCCTATCATCTCACATGTTCTCTATTTTCAAGAGATAGTTTAGGAATTCCGTTCCCAAGGTGGCCTAGAAGCAGTTTTTCAAAGTACACCAATCCTGCAAAACTTTACGGAGAAGTAGAAACACTACAGGTCCTTTGAATCTTGCTTGGCTCATTTGCAGGACCCCACTGGTCTGGCCTGGAACTGTGGCAGATAGCTGGGAGCAAGATGATTCTGTAGTCTACTCCAGAAAACAGGTAAATGAAGCCCTGCTGATTGTTCAGCAAGAATTCACAGAACCAAAACATAACAGGTTCAAAAAATTAGTGTCTTCCAACAGGATTCTTAAAAATAAAATGTTTAACAAGGCCTAATAATAAATAACATTAAAACATATTTGTTGGGTACATTTGATTCTAAAATGAGGCGGAGTAGTGAAAGTTCAATCACCAGATAGAAAATCTTGAGAGATGTAGAGATTGGTTTGGGAATTCTTCAGTGAAAGTTTAATACTTATTTTTCTCTAAACAACAGCTATATGACTCAAATGTGATTTTACTGAGTTCTTCACTGCTCTTGAGAAATGTCTTGCATACTGTATTGCATGTCATAGATTTCAGAGTATTTACTATAGAAGCTAAACATAATGATTCTTTTGTCAAAATATGTTAGATGCTTGTTCAAATATCCCAGAATAAAGATCTTTTTTTCCCAAGGAATTATATCTGAGTAATTTACAGTCCTGATGATAGTTTCTAAAGGAGGGTCCTGAATCTTGAATACTTGCATATCCATGTCTGTCCTTAAATCTTTGTGGTAATCGCTTGCCACTCATGAGGCAAGATGGAGTTTGGTTTGTTCTGCTTTCATTTTCAAAGGAAAGGGAAATTCAGATTGGTTTTTATGGTGCAGTGTGTAAAATTTCAGGCCCAGTGCTTTGTGCTTTCAACTCCTGTGTTTCTCATAGCATGCAGAGAGAAAAGATGTTTTGGGGGAATGGTTGTGCCATGTATTCTCACTGTCATGCAGTGTATTGTTTTTCCCTTTTGTTTGAGCAGCAGTGTGAGGCCTGGTTGGACAGTTTTCACTTCCACCTCGAGGCAGTGGCCCTATGTGTTCAGTAAAGCTCTGATATAAACACTATCACATCTCCCTTTCTGTGACTCATGTGAGTCTGCAGTTGCAGAAATAATTATAACCTGCTTGAGAGGAAAACGCTATAGAGTAACACAGTGGTCCTTTATAGACTTAAGACATTATTTTTTAATACTTAAAACAGTGCCGCAGGGTAGGATGATATCTTCACTGTACAGTGAGTCAGACCAAGAATGTTTTTGGCTCAGTTCACATATTCTGATTTTAAAAACATACCATGCAGCCAATATTGAATGGACAAGCTCAGTCAAAAAGTTAAATAGGAGATTTTCATCCAAGGATGGCATGCTTTCTTAAAAGGTCCACATTTTTCTAAAAAAAAAGGTGTCCTTTGATTTAAAAAGAAGTTTGAAAAATACGTCTCAAGTAAGGTCTGAGAACAGAGAAGTCAGAGAACATTAGGAGAAGGAGGAAAATGCTCTTACCCTTCATAACATCAGTGAAGCTATTACTGTGTCTTGACAGACATATTTAAAAGTAATATATAAAACTGGAAAATGTCTACTGAGATGATCTGAAGTCTGGAAAATGGACTATATAGGGTAAGATTTAAGACTCTTTGACTGTGGAAGTTTTAAGGTATCAATCCATCAAATAATCCAACAGGAGGTTAGCCCATGATTTGATCTTATTTTCCAAGTATCTGCATGGGAAATATTTATGGATTTTAGCAGGAGAAGGAAAAAAAAAAAAAAAAGCATAAAGAGATCAAGAGAAGGAAGCTGGTGGACATAAATGCAAACTAGAAATAAAGCTCTGTACTAACGTAGTGGTTTCTGTGCCACCTTAACCTATTAAATCAATACAATCTGTCTTTTCAAAAGATACACTATAATTCAAACAGAAATTATGGTTTTAGTGCAAAACCACCAGTGTTATTCAGTTGCTCAAAACTGACTTTCTCCTATGTGGACTGGGAAAGTTTCAGATTGTACTTCAAAACTCATCCTGATCCACTGCCTGTGTCCATGATTTCTTTACTTTTGGTGTGAGATAACTCAGGAGAATGAATGCCATAGGCCAGAAGTCCTACACATTTTTGCCATGCACAGTGCTGTTTCTGATATCTACAAGCTAACACTGAAGGTGTGACAGAGGCACTGCACACTTTGCTTTTTGAATGTTGCTTAGTAGGCATATCCTCATTTTGGAAGAGAGTGGTCAAGCTATATGAAATTATTGTAGCTACTAAGACAGCCATGGGATTTGCTCTCTTGGAGACAACCTTAAGTTGCCCTCAAGTTATTCAAGCTTGTATTCCCCAAAGCAGAAAGAATGGAGGTGAAACTGAGGAAATGCTGCAGTGAACTTTGAAAAACCTAATTTATGTAGTATCAGCAGCGTTATTTCTCAGGGTTTGTGTCCTTCCCAGACTGCCATTCATTTCCCCAGCAATGTTGTTATGTCCCCAGCTTCTTGTTATGTCTCAAATTTTTGAACAGCCTTAGGCTCTTGTGTGGCTTCCAGGAGGATTTGTCATCTGTCCTTGCTTCACAATTAAGACATTTCTGATGTTAAACAACCTTCCATTGTTGTTACAAGAATAGCTTCTATATCACTTCTTACAGATTTTCTGTTTATCAGTAGAGAGGCTAGAGATCATAATGTGTATGTCTTGAGTCTTAGGAACACTAAGACGTTAGTCCGTATTAGCTTTCTTTAACTACTGCTGTTGTAGACCTTTTGAACCAATACAGACCGTTTAGACAAGCACTCTTGATAAATCAATCTTATGTAATTTTGTGTGTCTATTTCCAGATGGTCTTTCTAAATTACTCAATTGAAATGAAAATGTTCTGAAAGATAATACTTCTTAGCCAGTGCATATATAAAAAAAAAATCACTATATACTTTCCTTTATAAAGAATTTATTATCTAAAAGTTTCTGTTCCTAATCCTCTTTTGGTATGTTCATATTGCCAAGATTTTTCTATTTGTAACAGTTTGGTCTGGAAGACAATAAAATGTTCCAAACAAGTATGAATTATTGAGTTGTTGTTGAAATATGCTGGTTTTAAATCCATAGATGATTTTAATTATATAGTGGAAAGTGAAAGAATGAAAAGCACATTTAGTGAATTAATACTGTATTTTTATTTGACTGTGGCTTCAGACATGTTTAGTGTTAATTTAATATTTTAAGTATGTTAAAAAATAGTGAAGTATAATACTCAATTCCCTAATAATTTCTTCCTTATTAGTGAATTCTTGCTAGTAAATTGCTTTGATGAATGCAATTGAAGGTACAGTTATTCAAATCAGTGGACTAGACTTACCTGCTAACAAGAAGAACACAGGAAACGGGAAGGACTGATACATTATAGTGGTTTCATGAGGTTGCTATCATAGCTGTTTATCACAGAGAATTAGGAAGACCTTTCCTTAAATTAATAAAGTATAATCATCAAAATCTGGCATCCTAGTGACTGGTGAAGAAGCTAAACAAATCAGGTGCCTTGTATTCCAAGGGTGTAGGCAGGGTTTCTCTGTGTTATGAAAGTCATAATTTTAAACAAGGTTACTTTAGACTGGGGACTGGACATAAAGATACATAATGCAGTTCCAGTTTTTGTTTCAAGGTTTATCTTTTCTCTCTGTTTCTCTTAACTGGCTTGATGTCACATTTACTTTGTCTTTCTCTCCATTTAAAAAAAAACCCAAAAACAAACAACAAAGCAATGTGATGCAGAGCAAGATGATAAACAATGTAGAAATAATTCTTAATTTTAGCAGCTCCTTTGGCTAATGACAAATGTTTCTGTTTCCTGCCAACACATTGGCAAAGAACAACAAAAATCTTACTGCCAATTTGTTCCAAGTTTAATCAACATACTTAGGATGAAATAAAGAATTTTATTTAGAGGACATCTTATGGAAGCCATTCATCTTAACTCAGTGGAAAATAAAAAGTTATTTACTGATGTAAAAGCTTTTCCTTGATAGCCACCTAATAAGAGAGCAAGGGCAACACCATTTTTTGTACCATTTATCACTTATTTGTCTACAATGTTTTCTTGAACAATACCTTTAGAAGAGAATAAAAGAAGCAGCTATAATCTCATAAACTCTTTCTTTCCTGGTCTACATTCTACTGGCAGAAAGAAGTATAGATGAATTAGATGATCTTTACAAATATGCATAGTGGTTTACTTATAAGCTAGCTCTAAAATAAGAACAAAGCTTTGTCTTAATAAATGATCCTGTTACCATTTAATAGTATGAATTTAGGCATTTCTTCCCTTCCTTTCCACATTTAAATGATTTGCACCTGCTTACTCTGTCACTATAAGAACCTCTGGAGAACAAAATGCTGACAATGTCTAGATGAGGTCACCATGACACTCATATCTGTGGTTCAATTTACCTTATGTTTCTCACAGTACACATCTAGGTGACACGGGGACTTTAAAGTCAACCTTAAATTGAGATAATGCAATATATACACACCCCAAAATAAGGAAAAAGAAAGAAGACCCTGCAAGTATTCTGAATGTTGTGCACTTTGCAATAAAAAGATACAAATAAGAGTAATTTTAGAAGACAACCTCTTCATTTCCTGAGGAAATAGAAGCCTTCCCTGATGGAACTTAAAGAAAATGAAAATTAAACCTGTTCTGAATGTTTCTTAGAAACCGTATTTGGGTTTTTCAGAATGTACACAATGCGACCCAGTGGCCTGAAACGGCTAACTTCCATCCCTAAATTGCTCCACTTAACTTCAGTTAAGAAGTTACTGGTCAACTGTAAACAGGACAGAGCTACCAGAGTATCATGTTTTTCATTGGCAGGGAATAGTCATATAAATCTTAGTTGTTGTTTAGAATTAGGGATATTAAAACATGTAATAAATGGTAGCTAACCTCATTACTTCTCCTTGCTCTTTTTCTTTCACCTTATTGCTCTATCATCCTTACTGTACTTGGGAGCCAGTAAGGCTTTTTATTGTAGACAACGTTATGCTGTGAATTGGCGTAACTATGGTTAAAAGGACTGCTGTTGATCCATGTCAGTTAGTTGTCATCTAAGCACATTTCAGTTTACAGTATCTATGTAGTAAAGGTAATTTAGACTTGACAGATGTTTTGTTTTGGGTTTTTTTTTTCTGTTTTTATGTGCAAGAAGCAGATGAGTGTTGTCTAAAAACTCATGAACCATATCCCCAGAATGGTCACCATGTGTATACCTGCCTCAATGCAAACTACAGCAGCCTCTAACAGAAATGAGACTGTTTATGGCTCAAGGAAGAAAGCTTGGGAATATTTAATGGAGAAAGTAACAAAGACAGAACATGCCCTTCCCTTCTTTCCCTCCTTTCCTTTGTTCATCCCTCCACCGCCTCTCACATCCTCTCCCTCCCTTGTATTGGTTTGCTGTAGCTATTTAAATCAAGATGAGAGCAACTGCAGACCTTCATGCTATGAGGTTACTTTATTACAGGTTGAAACAAAATCATGGGTGCTTGCCTGTGTGTTAATCCTCACTTCTGAAACTCACATGTAATAACCTGAAGAGCCCAGATTTGCTCTCTATGAGTAGCTGTCAGTGGCTATTTTCTCTCTTCTGGTTTATATCTGTTTGTGTCTATAATTCTCAGGGATTAGCCTAAGCCTAGGATAGCAAGTAGTTTTAATTAAAAATAGATTGTGTAGACCAATGAACTGTAACACAAAATCCTTGTGAACTAAGAGAGATCCTGAACATGAATAATGTTGTTTCCTGTGCAACTTTTAAACAGGAATGGATTTGTTCTTGTCACTGATCTTTGGGTTTAGAGTTCATGGAATGCATCTTTTTCATATTTTACATTTTATAATTTATTCCTAAAAATCAAAATGTTTTGATCATCCTCTGGAAGTCTGAATATTTGAATCACCACATGTCACCTCTCTGTCATCTGCACAGTTCTGTTTATTTGTCCAATCCTGAGAAATGGAAGATAAGATACAAGTTTCTAATGCTACACAGACATAGGTCTATTATATAAGCATAACAACTAAAACATAATATATTGCTACTTATTCAAAGAATTTTAAAATGTTAGAAATTCCAGGCATGGTAGATTCTTGATTCAAATTCTTGAAATCCAGAAAATTACAAGATTAACAAGATTCTCTAGGTGATAACAACAGCCACAGGTCTCTTCCTATACCTATCTGTATGCATCACATGTCATAAGGCAATCATGTAATAACATGATGAAAGCATCTGAAAGTAGGTAACAGTTATTCAGACATCTCAAGGCAAGACAGGGTCTTTTTTCTGTTCACCAAGCATTTATATAGCCTTTCTTCTTATAAGTTTTAATTGTCTGCAGTTTCTTAATCATAAGTCCTGGATCACTAGACTCAGAAATTAAATCAATCAATGGTAATATGAAGATGTCACCTTGACCTGTACTTTAGCAATGCATCTGAGTCAAATGATCCATGTTTAAAAAAGAAATCAGAGACTACATTTCAGCTGTGATAAAATACCCTGGTTTAGGAAAAAGATCCTTCTTATAAATTTAGTTTCAGTCTCCAGGAAACAGGGCTGAGTTATTTTTTCCATGCTAAAGATCTTTATTTTCTTTTTTTTTTGTAGCAATACAGGTTTTGTGAATTCAAACTTGTAAGCCACAAGTTATATTCCTACTCAATTTTCAGTTTTATAACCAGTGAAGTTTGATATTTGTCAAATGTCACTTCTTTTTTTCTCCATCTAAAATGGGTAATAGGCATGAGGATGATTTTGCTGCTTTTCATAATGACAGTCTCTGCCCTTAGAATGGGAGACCCTATTACCAGTTAACTGCATTTTCTGTAGGATGCCAAATAATGTATGTTACTGTAATTCTGAGGTAGCAGAACTTGGTACAGCGCTTCCAGATTTTATCTCATCTGGACCGTCACTAGTGATTAATGAGCATCAGATTACATACATTTTTTAAATTGTTGTTCAACAGAGTTTGCTGTTCAAAACACCAAAAGTTTCCGTTCATTTTGAAACTATTTTTAAATGTATATGTAAAAGTCTTCTTCCAAGACACAGCTTTGCACCATGCCTGAGTAGCTTCCCTTCTTAGCCCCATGAAGCCCATCTGCCTACTACTGTTCTAAAAACAGCAACTTCAAGGAGCACCTCTTGCAAATTTACTTTTTCCCTCTTGTTAGTAGCCCCACAACCACACATGACTCCACAAAACATGCAATAATGCAAACAATATTCAAAAGAACTGGGCAAGTGTTAGGTAAGTAAATCTTCACCAAATGTTTCTTTAGGGACTCCTTCAAAGCGCTGCTGTGTTTAGCTGCTTGGAGGTTCACCAGCCTCATAGTTTAACAATGTAACAGGAAAAAAACTTGTGTCATCAGGATAAATGTGTTCTCTCTAACTTCATGCTCTGCCTTTAGATATCTAAAACTCACAGTTCACTGTGGGAAACTGGAAGTCTGAAAAGCACAGAGCCTCAGTACTCTTTTCCATTGAATCACATGGACTGCAACTCCTCACTGTATAAACACTGAAATAACAGAAATGCCATTGCTGAAGAAGCTTATCCATCCTGAGTTTTAGAGTGTCTGTCTGACTGGTTTGTCAAAGAGATTTGCAGATAGAAGGAAAACAGAACAATTTTGTTGCCAGGTTTCTCAAAACAGCAGTCAAAGCAGTAGGGATGTATGTGAAATAAATCAGACCATGGAAGATTTCTAACTTTCCCCCTTTCACTTCTTCCCCTTTACTTTTCCAGTTCTTTGGCACATCTGTGTCTCCTGAGCAGATTAAGTTTCAGATTCCTCAGTTTACGTGAGAGGAAAATTGGAAATTTTCCACACAGAAAGAAGTTTCTGCAGTCTGCAAATGATGTGTATGTGACTTAGTTGGTTTCTCCATCAGTGTGACTTTGAGAGAAGCCTGAATCTTATGAATATTTTTTGAAATGTAGTGTTTGCCAGAGGTCTCTAGTTTCCCTAATTATTGAAAATCTGGAACAGAGAGGCAAACTTCCAAGACACCTCAGAAGGCAGTCTAAATCTGTGAAGGGAATGTCTCCAGTGTTTGAAACAAGGGGCAGCATTAGGAGGAAATAAAGGAGTAAGTGAAGGAAAATTTCATTTTTTGCCACTCAGGTTTGTCTATCTAAAAAAATTAGCTTAGCTTTTAGTTGCACACAGCGGGGTATTTTGTTATTGCATTGAGCTGAAACCAGAGCTGAAAGAGTTGTCTGGGTCTCATGGAACAATAAAATACAGGTCAATTTAAGAAACATGGAAGAAGAAGCTGAAATGCCATGGCTTCAGAGAGCTAATAAATGACCATGATGTTGTGGGAAAGTGTAGAATGCTTTATTCAAACTTGGAGAGTGTGAGGCAAAAAAGGCACTAGCAATATAAGTCAGACATCTGCCGTGGATGGCCCAGCTCTCTGTGCTGCAGCAAAGGGCAAAATAATCATGCTCTTTTGCTTGACAGCTGGTGAGTGAAAGATTTTAAGGTGAACTCAGGTGAAGATATGTGGGAAGCATCTAATCTTCTAATAAATATATTCAGTAGTCCCATGTATTTTGTTCTCATACTTTGTACAGCAGTTTGAATACACAACCTTCTCCCTGTGTGATTCTTTCTAATTTCCCAAGTAATATCCATTAATAAAACTTTTTTATTAATATTCACATGCAGAAATGTTTTCTCTAACTTATTTCCTACTACTTGTCTATTCTAGACTTAAGAAATGCAAACATCACTAAATGAAATCTTAATTATTGCACATAAATTATACCTACATATACAGATCATCTGCACAACATTCACTGTTCAGTGGCACAAAAATAATCACAGAGGTCAGGATAAATGTGACTTAAAAGGGATAAAAATGATGATGTGCCCGAGTCTTGTTTCCACTTTGAGGTGATTAGAATATTCAACTGTCACAAGTGGAAGACTAAAGGCAAAAGACAAAGTTTTACAATGTTATGAAGGTGCTTTTCTTTCTAACATTCTTTAAAAAAAAAAAAAAAATAAAAAAAAAAATAATGTGTGACATTCATTGAAAGTAGCAGAACCAGAATGTAGGGCGAAGCAATTACTGTGCTGAAAAAGCACTGATGTGGACGAAATGTTTTGCCTCCATATGAGCCAGTAGTGAAAGGACAAACATACAAACAGATGTCTGGGTAGAGGCAAAGTCTGAATAAGATCTGAAGTTTCTCCACAGTAAACATCTTTGAAGAAATCTTGATACTTTGCTTACAAAAGCAATTGGTTTTAATGCTGCATAACTCAGAAGTTTTCATTTCATAATATGTGTTCTTCTTGTAGAAAGAAGCATTAACATTGGACAAAGGGCTGCAGATCCTGGTGAACTGGAAAGATTTGTGTGATTTTAAAGAAACAAGTCTGTGAAAAATTTTCCAATTATTTGAAGTCCTTTCGTACTCACAGAACCGCAAAGTCCAATCACACTAACCCAATATTAGCACTCTAATAGGTGTCTTGGCCTAAGAGAAGGATCTCTAGCACTAAAAAAAAAAAGTCTTAATACATGATCCTGTTAAGACACATCAGATTTTATTGTTTAGAATGGATGTAAAGAGACTATATTACAGAGAAATTTGTAGAATATTTAAAGGCTAAAGCCACCACCTGTGAAATCAAGCACCACCCAGTTAGCAAATGTTAATAGATACTGCTTTAATATATTTATTTTGGGATACAACAAGCTACTCCTTCAACTTCAGTGATTTCTGCACATACTCACAGAAACTTTTTGGATATTTATCTAAATCTGTGACTACTTTTTTTTTTTTTTTTTTTTTTTTTTTTTTTTTTTTTTTAATGGAATAATGTAGAGCTTTATTTATCAGTAAACTCATCATAGATTAGCTCCTCTTACCATTTTGTCTTACTACAGGGTTTTCCATGACAATGAGTGTCCAAACACTGATGGCCTCGTACAATGTATTTGACCTTTGCTGTGTTCAGTATTTTGACTGTTGATGCTTTCCAGTTCAGTGTGAATTGCTGAAACTATAGACAAATTAAGAAAGGATGTACAGCAGAGCAAATAACTAAGTGGATTATATAATCAAAACAAGAAATGTTTTTTGAAAGTGTCTTGTGTTAACTACTGTATGGGTACCAGAATTGGACAGATGTAATATTTCACTTCATTTCCTAAATAGGGAAGCTGAAATTATGCTGTGCATGCACATGCAAATCTACGCTACACGAGTGAAAGGCAAACATGCCAATACACTGTGACAATTTCAGAACTGTGTTTGATTATGCAGTCATCCTTTTAGCGAGCAAATTACAATAATGTAGGAGAGCCTTTCATCCTGACAAAATATATTTCTTTTTGGCTTGGAGGTTGTCTTCCTTGGTAAACAGCTACAAAATATTGCACAAAAACCACCATACCTTACTGCAGTGCCTGAAGCTTTCCTCAATTGGCCACAATCCCCAGGGTATCTACATGACACCGGGGAAAAAGACAGGCAATATCGAATCTGGCAAAAATACTTGTTCTACTTAAAGAAACTTCAGTAAGTGTTGAGAGCTAGGCACTGCCTTATAAACTTGCCCAGAAATTACTGATATATTGATCATTTTAGCTCTTGGCACACTGGAAAGATCATAACAAGGTAAGATCAACCTTTTCTTTTTATTTGTGGATAAGCATCCTATATTTGGGGTTAGGAGAGGGATCTGATGGGACTGAAAACATTCAGACTTTTGGACAACTACCAGTCCCTTGAAAAATATGATGAAAGATGAAGCTGGTTGGGCATCTTGGTGGTATATTAGTTATATGAGCACCAGCTGCCTTATATTGGACTTAGAAGGGATTTAGGCCTTTAAGTGGTCTTTAATAATTGCATTTACTAAATTTTTGAACTGATATTTACAGCTGACATTATTAATGTACCAAAGTCCAAATTTTCCTAGGGAGTCTATTAAACATAGTTTTGGTTTGCTTCTTCCATTATTTACATTTAACAAAGATAGCTTATGATATATAATCTTCCTTTCTCATCACAGAAATACACTTTCTGTGATCAGGTATTCATCAGAATCACTGGTTTCACTGGTTTTGTTTGTTTTTACCAAGGCCCTGACTTAATAAAAAAATGTTATATTTTAGAAGTTCTACTAATAGAGAGTCCAGACAAATTCATAATGACCTTGATAATGTATCTGACATCCAAGAAGTTAAAAATAAGTAATCAAATACAGGAAAGGTAGGAAAATCTTATTGCTTTAAAAATGAGGGTATTTCATTTTTGAAAATAAAAACGATCCGTTTGTAATACTATTTCTTACAACCATCAACTTGAAACAAGCTGGAAAAAGCTTGAATCTGGCTATGTTTTTATTTAAGCCATTTTACTCTTTGGGTAACACACACACAACAGTGTATTTTCCCTTTTCTTAAATGCAAAGGCATGGAAGACCTAGACATGTATCTGGTTTAGAATCCCTGACAGTTAGAATAAAGATGTATTTTTAAATTCTGCCCATATGAACATCATTATTATGTAATCTTACTTTCCTCTTCTTTTCCTTACCTTGCCTATTTTTTTTTTTTTCTTCTGGATTACACATGGAAGTTTGATTTATTTCCTCATAAGACTACTGAGATTAACATTGTACACTAAATGCGTTTTTGTTCTGGTTACACAAATGGAAGGTCATAACTACTGCAGTTTAGAGACATGCTTCCGACTTCCATCTGGTTTCAGTTTATCTCTGTCACATATACTTACACAAAGCCAGAGCATAGCATTAGCAGGATATAGGTAAAATTATTGTTGATAGCTATCCTTAACAGCCAAAACCAAGCAAAGTATACAGGAAGAGTATCAAAGCTAAGTAAAGTGCAATTTGGCCAGAAAAATTCTCCTGAATGTAAGTGAGGTTTTATGTAGTTTTGAGGCAGAAAATACAATAAATTAGATCTTCTATCTATTCCTTCATTCCCTTCATCATAACTACATGGAATGTAATTATCTTTAAGAACTAGATTTTGCCAGAAGTTGTGCAGAGGAAGGTGCAAAGGCTGTATGGGGAATTAAAAAAGTTACCTACTTTTACTGGCAGTTAAAGACTAGTCTAAGATGCAGATTTTGATCCACAACTACTTTTATGTTCTTTTTACTCTTCATTTCAATATGATATATATAAACAAAACTGCCCACCTTTGCTTTCAAATGAGTTTTGCTAGTGCTCTCTCTTACCATTCAGCCTGCTACCATCTCTTTGACGATGAAGCATCTGAAACCAAAATTGACATTGCTGTTCATTAAGATATATATGACCACATTTAACTGCATAATAGCTATGCTGACTGTGTTGGAGAAAGCAAAAATCAAACTCTATTCCTTTGATTTAATCTGCTTTAAATATGCATAACACAAGTGTATGCTAGCTATAATTTTGTGTAGTAGGAGAATGCAGTGGATGTCTATGTTGCACTGAAGTTTTGCAGTTTTATCATTTATCCTCTGTAAGGAATTCTGAGGTTTGGATCCTCAGAGTCACAGATATTATCTTGCTTACAGTTGTCACATTGCAGGATTGTATGTAGGAGTAAGACTTCTGTAACAGTTATTCTGTTCCTCATGTCTCTGTATTTCTGTCTTCTGCAGTGGTATTTATGCTGGAATCTTTGGCAATAGTGACACAACCTTGTTTTCTGGTTTGGTCTCATTTATATAAATTTCAGTTTAGTGAAATAGGAGAACTAATGTTAGCATTTTTCAGTGTTTTTCAGCTGTCTTGGAGCTCTGTTTACTACATCTCTTCTAGGCGAAGTAGAAAGTTTGCGCACAATCAATAAACATTTAAGCAACGGTAGTTTATATTCTTTTCTATTTTTCCCTCAACAGTTCATTTAACATCTGAAGGTGATCTGTTGTGGAAAATCCTGATTAATAGTGTCTCTGTTCCTTTGGAAATATGGAGCTCAGCATAGAATGAACTGCTTAGAAAAGAAAGATAATGAGCTGTATCATGCTCCACCATGGATTTTATTCAGAGCAGCCAAATTCCTCTGTGAATTTTTCTTAAAGTACGTTATAGATAGATGGACAGACATACATACAGGTGTGCATAATATATTACATATTCTTTACATATTTATATGTATATATGCATATGCAGATACAGTGAGAATGTATCCTCATGCTGCTTTTCTTCTAAGCTGCCCATTACATTCCTTTCAAAGACTAGCAGTAGGAAACAGTACGAAGGTGAAGACTTATGCTAAATTTCATCCAAAGCCACTGCTGGAAGCAGTTTAAAAGGATTTAACAAAGAAACCAATGCTGTCAATTTGCACTGGGGAAAGTCACCCCTCAAACCAAGATACAGGGTCTGAGAACACAATGCCCCCCTACAATTTAGGAGGAGATGGTCCCTGAGATGCTGCTCAATATCAATGTAAATAAAAATGACATTTTGTTGCTGCAGGGGGTACAAAGGCATGCTACAAAGCTAGTAAAGTATTGAGCGTGTCTCTTATGAGGAAAGGTTGAAGGTTATGGGGCTCTTTAGCCTTGAGAGAAGAAGGGTGAGGGGCACCCATATTGCCCTCTACAACTCCCTGAAGGGAAGTTGTAGTGAAGTGGGAGTTGGTCTGTTCTCCCTGGTGACAAGTGACAGAACAAGAGGAAATGGCCTGAAGTTGAAGCAGGGGAGATTCAGACTCGATATTAGGAAGCATTTCTTTACAGAAAGGGTTGTCAGGCATTGGAATGGCCTGCCAGGGAGGTGGTGGAGTCACCATCACTGGAAGTGTTTAAGAGGCGCTTAGATGTTGTGCTTAGGGACATGGTTTAGGGTTTTTTGATAGGGCTAGGAATAAGTTTGAACTTGATGATCTTGAAGGTCTCTTTCAGCCAAAACTATTCTATAATTCTATGATTAATTTGTTAAAGGTTTGAATTGTTCCTTCATTTGCAAATTGGACTCTGATTCTTAGAGCCATGGGTATCTAATAAAGCATACCTTTAGAGATCCATGGTTCAGCGTTCCAATTCCCTAGGCGTGAACACTTGTATTTTTCCATTACAATCCTCTTGTTCTTCCTTCCACTTACCTTATGTCTATGGCTTTCAACATTAGAGCTGAAGTGGCATCTGATACTCAAATTAATTTGCTCATGGAAGTGATGGAAGTCTTTGTTTACTCTAGCCATACTCACTCAGAAGCCTAGCTTGAGCATAGGTCTTGGGTCATACTGGGAGATGGGACACCATAGAGTGATGTTGTCCAATCTTCAGTCCTTTTTATGTTACTGTCTTGGCAATCTGGTGCTTTGTAAAATATGGGCAAGGGTGAATATTTTCTAAATGTCTCCTTCCTAAATAACTTGTTACAGGTATGATTAGCAAGTTGTTAAAAGTAAAGACAATTAAAGTGCTTTATATACATTCCAGCTGAATTTGTTCTGTCCAAATGAAATTACTTGTAGTGCTCTCCACCTGCTATTTGACATATAGTACTTTATAAGTCAGCTTTGTAGGAATATTGTCCCGCAGTTATGCAGTATGCCAGCACGGATCATCAGCAGTCCTGTACTGAAGAGCTATGACATTTTGGCTTGGAGATGAAAATTCTTGAGTCCTTTATCGTGACATGATAAAAACCACGTTGAAACCATGAACACAATTCATAGAATCATTTAAAATACTGCTTGACTAGACGTTTTAAAAATTGTTAATTTGTGATATTACAAAATTATTATACATAAAGAAAACATTTAAATGTGAAGAGATTCGCTGAACATGTTATTTGAATACAAGTAAGAGTAAAAAATCTATAAACATAATTGAGGAAATATTACAGATTTGGCAGAAGTGATACATAGGCTGTGTGATCTAGTAGTTTACCTGGACCTGCAATAATTGTAGTTGGTGTTTTGATAATGGCATTTAGCATAGCCTTAAGTCCTATGTATAGATGGCTCACCAAAAAAAAAAAAAAAAAAAAGTATTTTGCTCCATCTTTAATCTGCTTCCTGAATTCCTCAGCTCTGGAAGAAACAAGAACAGTTTGGTCTTGCCTTGTGTGTCCAGCCCTGGAGTTAGGAAGATAGAGTTATGTTATCTGTGATTGTCTTCTCCTAGTACCAGCGTCCTACAATGCAATGAAACTGGATTTTCTTAGATGAACAGAGTATATGAAATATGTCAAGATCTTTCTTTTTCAAATTAATTTCTGTATTTAGTTCATCAATATACTTGATGACTCTACTAAAAGGTTAATTAAATGTTTAGAAATATATTTTCTTCAGAATGGTAGAAGGAAAAGGTTTATTTGAGGTCCATTTCCTTTCTTGTAGTATGTGTATATAAATATGTGTACATACTGCAAAATACTGAATTATTTGTTTTTCTTCTCAATGATCTCAAGAGGTCCCTTTCAAGCCCTACAACTTTATGATTATATATATGTATACATGTATTGATATATGACACATAATGACTTAAAACTGTAAAGGAGAAACCCCAATTTATATTGCAGCCTGAACACATGCTGTTACCTGCTTTCTCTTACCCCTCTCACGGATATGTTTGGATGATCTTTTTGCACAAACAATCCCACCAGCTTTTTTAGCTAAAGCATGAAACGTGTAAGGTGAACCTGAGCAACATGCTGAATCTTTTTGATACTTCTACTGTGAACTGTGCTTTTCAGTGTATTAACTGCTACACTAACTTTAATAGATACCAGCCTTGTTGAGCCAGAGTAGCATTGCTCAGTGGCATGGATACACCCCTGAGACATCCTCTCTCGGACATATCCTCAAACTCCCTAGGAACTTTATGCTTAATTTCTTCTCTGGGAGCCACTTGTCAATCACAAGCTACAAGCAAATAACTCACTACTTTTCCTCTTAAATAGTTCCCTCTGATAATTCCAGCCCTCCATCTAGCTGCTGGCAAGGGTTGATATTTTTGTATTACAAACTTCATTAAGATTAGACAGTGAATGTAAGCATCACTGCTGTCCTGTAAGTCTGACTTGCAGATCTTTGCAGTGTGAGAACCATTCTCAGCCCTCTGCAGAGAGGACAGTTACTATCAAAAGCTCTTCAGCACTGTCTGTTAGCATGACTGACATCATACCTGTGCCTGCAAACAAGTGCCACAGCCACAGAGATGCCTCTTGATGCAGTCCAGTTAAGGTTGGCCTTTCTAAGTGAGTCAAAGGCTGATTGATGTCAACCGTTGTAAATGTAGCAAGAGTCACATGACCTTTGCAAAGAAAAAATGTGGGGTCAAGCAGATTCCCTGAAGTCAATTCCACAGAATGCCTTCACCATTTTTTTTTTAAATAAAATGTTTCTTCTAGCAGCAATAAAAGAAGCTCTTGACTTTTGTATCAGACAGTAAAGGCCACAGTCACTGGATGTTTTATGACAAACAGTCCCACCTAAAACACAATGATTGTCCAAAATTATCTCATAATTTCTTTAACTCCATGCTTACCTAGCAGAATGAACAAAGAAGAGGTTTTTCTTCGGATACTTACTATGAGCTCTTCCTCAGAACATTATTTATTACTGAAAGCAATGGAGATTTGGAATCTACATATCTACAGTTAAACAAACTCCCATGTTGACCCAAATACCAGGACCTGCATCCGTTAAGCACCGAATCCCATTTTTCTGTAAGTTAAACTGGCAACACATAAAGCTTCAGAATTATGTAAGATGCCAATCAATCTTTTAGGACTATTAAACTCACTTTTCTGTCAAATTATGGCAAAGAGTTTGGTTTTCATCAGGCTGAAAGGAGGCTGCAGGTTCAGCTCTGATACCTTCACTGATGCCACTCTCATCCAGATTCAGTTCGTACACACAGTAAAGATAAACAAAGGAGCAGGCACTGAGCTATTCTGGGAGGATGCCAGCTGTTTTCTATTTTAGCACTTACTTTCCACTGTCTAGTTTGTCTTTCCTCTACATTAATACCATATTGTTTTCCCCTTAGCTTAGCACTCATTATATGGCAACATAACCATATATTAATATAGGGCTCAAGTGTGCTAATAATTTAAAACTCATACCCCAGAATTTAGTATTGAGTTCTCCTTAGAGGCATCCAAGTTACCTCTGGCTCAGTTGTATGAACCTGAAAATTAGCAGGCTGGATTTCTTACATCCAACACCTTGCACTATGGGTGGAGTTGATCTCATGCAATTCCAGTTGTGTAAAAGGAAGGTAACCACCTGGACAGATTCCCGGTTTAGTCACTGGCATGTATATTCACAGGATCCTAGTCACCCCAACCTGAGATAGATAGGTCACACAAAGTGCTAATCTCAATGATTATCTCCAAACAACAAGATCTCAAGGTTTGGTATCAATGACAGTATCCTGTGACCCTGGAAATGTTCCAGAGTAGCAGCAAACACAAGCCTACAGTGCCTTTGCAGATCGGCTTTAGACATAGGTCTCAATACACAGAAGCTGTGCTATATCAAAAGGTCTGTGTCTGATAGTTTCTTCTCCTAATGCATCTATCCTTAAGTGATATATATTAGCTTTAGTAACAATCACTTCTGTTTTTAGAGCAGTTAAAAACACCTAAACATGGAAGCTGATTTTTTTTTCCTATGAACTTTGGACAAATGTGAAAAAAACCCTATGTTTTGACCAATTATGACCTCATTTCTATTTGTTTGATGTCTGATTGTTTGATGTCAAAAAAAAAAATAAAATAAAGTGGCAAAGATTCAATGAAAGGCAAAGATTTAATATACTCTTTCCAAGATAAGGCAGAACAGCTACAGTTGATTTATAAATTTGTATTTACAGACAGTGAACAGACTAAGTAGGAGATCCTCTTTTTCTGTCAATATGTAGAAGAACTGTATTTACATAAAATATAAACATTTTCAGCATGGTGTAGTTGATTTTTTTTTTTTTAATTATTTCATTTTTGTAAGACTTTATTTAAAAAGACTAATGATAACTGGCAGCTAAAACATTTTTAGATTAGTAAACATATTTTCCAGAAAATGAAAAGGGAAGAGTCAACAAATACCCTGAGATTTCAGCTGCAGGCAAAGAAAATGTGTCAACGATTGAAGTTTTACATATGGACCTTGGAATACAAGAAGAAAAGCAATAAAAACAAATTGTAAATAGTTTTTAGTCATAATACATGCAGAGAAGAGGCTTTTTTTTTTGACTCAGTAGAAAGAACAATGGTTTGTTTATCTGGGCTTATGCTCTCAATACATTGCCTACGAACATATGGTCCTTCCAGCTGAACTTGACTGTCAAACTTGCCTGTTTTCTTCAAAGGCTCAATTTTTTAGTCACTGTATTCTAATACCAAAACACATTAAAAAAGCCTTAATGGAAAAAAGTTAGTAAAACAGTAACTCATTGATCAAGACTTTCTATGTTAATTTACACACAAGTACTTGACAAATGGTATTGGAACTTGCTAAATGTCATGAGTATCTTCTCATGACTGCCTTAAAAAGCCATGCACTAGAAATTTTGGGAAGCCATGATCATGGTGAAAGACATGGTGCTGGTGTCTTCAGTTGAATTTTCTTGAGTACTGAAATGCCTGGCCAACAGCGTCAGCCTTGAACACACAACAAAAATGCTAGCAGGACTGGCATAGAGCACATCAATGCTTCCCAATATTTTGACTTACTTAGGAAGACACACTTTCAGTAAGCTGCTTCTTGGTATTTACTGTAGAGCTCTTCTGCCATTGGAACTGCTTAAGAAAAGTACTGACTATGAGATCAGCAGACAGGAGGTCACTGCCTCTTACAAGAAGTCTTTTAACATAAATTACCCTCTTAGCTGACTTTTCCTTTGATACTGACAGTTAATGTAGTACAGACCAAACTATTGGAAAGGAAAATCCATAGGGCATACCACAAGCAAATTGTACTAACAAACATTTCAGATAAAAATGAATTTTCTGATAAACATCCCAGTTTGAAATCTCATTGGAATGTGCCCTCTTTTGTCCTACCAACTCATTTGTAAATGATCCTCTGTTACAACTGGTCCATCATCTGCTATCTCTCATATGTGTTGTTCTTTAGATTTTACCAGGATTTACTTCAAAAGGTACAAATTCATAATGGGGCTAGGGGAGGAATTTGAAGTTATTTATCTAAGAAGTATTCCTCCCATTAATCACTTTCCTCCAATTAATATAGGTTTTTTACTGCTGTCTGGAATAATCTGAATGACTCATGAATTGTTATGTAGAATGCTATCTGAGTAATTTTAATTATCTTTCAGGACAATATGGTGATGTACCTTTCATCTTCACATACTTTGTGCTTATAATAAGTCTGAGGATGTCCAACTGAATGGGTGCACTGGAGAGGTACTAGTACCCATCTTGACACTCCTGCCAGCCAGCCAGCCATTCCAGTAACTCTTTAATCTCCACCATCGTAACTCAGAAAACATTTTTAGAAATCAAGGTTTGAAAATTCTTAATACATAATTTTTGAGGGTTGTGAGAAATTGATTTATTTGCCTCTTCTGCACTGCAATGCTCTTTGAAGCTACAGCAAACTAGGTTGACAAAGTGGGTTGCTTTACCCAGCTAAGAGAGACATTCAGCTTCCTTATCAGTGGGTGAGGAAGTCATGAAACATAAGGTTTGCTTGAGGGTTTCCCCTACATACTCCCCACAGCCTCCGCTCTCAGGTTCTCATAACTTCAGGCCTCTGAATCATTTGTGTTGTTATCAGGGTGTAATCAATCTCTTCCCTCTAGAACCACCTGCTGACTGCTTTCCTTCCCTTCAGAAACTTAATGTGTCAGCTCTGTCATACCAAGAACAAAGAACATGCACCAAAGAGAAGCTATCACACAGAAAGACTTGCAAGAACAAAGAGAGAACAAGACACTACAGTTTGTTTCTCAAATTACACTGTATGACACATATGAAAGTCAGTGGATGACAGTTCTTGATAGTTCTTCCATACTTCAAAATGTAAACCCTTTTTTTAAGCCTTCAAAGTGACTGAATGCCTCTGTAGTAAAATTTATAATAAATCTTAATTACAATTCTCCTTTTCTTTCAGAACTGTGTGTTAGGAGAACTTAAAAGCCAGCAAGGCACATCGACATAGCTCAAAAAAGTTAGCTTTCTAGAAGATGGGAGGCTTTGTAGTGTTTATTGGTACTTTGACCTGAAACTATGCAAAGGACTTCTTCATTGCAGAGTACACAATTTTCATTCAACCTAAAATGAGTCATTGTCCTTATTTGTCAGGCCATGTGGCTAAACTCTTGTCTAATTTTCTCGCTTTAAGGCTGATTTATGGCTAGATTTGTAACATTAATGGTACTTTATTCTCAAGATATAACTCATGAGTTGACAAAGCAAAGTAGGGCAAAGCATATGCTGAACTTCCAAGTCAGCATTATCCTTTCATATCGTAGGCTCATTTCAGCAAATGAAAATGTTAAACCTTTCCATGCTTCTCTGACAGTTCACATAAATGTCTGAAAATCTACATTAGTGAAAATATTTCTTCTATTTTGTAGAGCTTGTGAGGAAAAACAAGCTAGTTGACCTGATTCATGTTTTTTTCCCCTATATATTTATGTCATTCTCTCTCTCTCTCTCTCTCTTTCTCTGTGCCTCTATTCCTAGATATCTAAAGACAGATAAACAGATACATACCTACCTACATACACATACGTACATCTATATGCATGTCATCTGTAGCATCAGACAGATGCTATACTTGTGTCTCAGTCTGCCTACCTATTTATCTGTAGTTTATCTATCAATATAGAATACATTTACACAAAACATATTCAGGTCCTTGGTGTTGAAGCATAGACATGCTTTTTAGTAGTGGTTAGATGCTTTCTTTGAACATCTTTCTCAGCAGTTTTAAGACTAAACGAATCCAAGTCATTCACTCTAATCATTACACTAGACACCTCTTAAAATAATAGAGCAGTAAATGACAGAGGAAATATCTCTTCTTCCCCACTTCAAATTTTGGTGATGTGGTGGGAAGGATAGAGTGCTAATGTGCGGAAAGCTGGTTAAATATATGCCACCCAAAGGCTGTGTATAGACTGAAGACATGTATGTACCGTTCTGCACAAGAGGGTTATGGTGCTATTCTACTTCCATTGTTTTAGTTCTAAGTGGCTATTAATCAGTATTTATTTACTTTTTGAAGTCATGTCAAGACAACAAGGGAAGGATGGCTGGAGAGGGTAGGGGGAAGAGGAATACATGTTTTCCTAGACAGAAACTCTTTGGTTACATAATTTTTGCTCAAGTTCATTGTAGCTATAGAAAAGAAAGCTTATTCTAAAGATATTCTGAAGGACACACGTGGAATAAACTGCTGGTCCAAAGTGAGTAAAACTCATGGGGGATTTTTGAGTCTAGTACAACCATGTACTGATTGCATCAGCATAAATTCCTTTGTTTAGTGTTGCTTAAGCAGATGACATCCCTATACTTTCCATTCCCCACCCCCCCAAAAAAAAAACCAACAAAACAGCAGAAGTCAGGACAAAAAGGGAGAGAAAATCAGATGTTCAGTATTAAACACAGTGGTTTCTGTGGAGAAAGAAAAGAAAGTATTAAACATTCCAAATAATTTCTCATTTTATAAATTTACCTGCCTGATGCTTTCTTAGAATCCAAAAGTTTATAATTCACAGATCAATACAAGCGGTCAAATGAAAAGCCTTCAAATGAACTTTTCCTGGTGCACTTTGTATATGGAAGATAGATTTTCACTACACGCATCTCATCAGTCTCTCATCCAGTGAAAGCAGAACTAAGTCTGTTGTTTTTGGTATCACACGAGTCACTACACTCTGGTAATGGCAGACAAAGGATTCTACACTCCGGAATATCACACCTAGCTATAAAAGAGTTCATTATAAAGAGGGAGTTTAAAGTTGATTTTGTATAAATTTTCTTAGAAATCACACTCAGGATGTCCAAGGGTAAATATAGGAAGACATCTGTATTTTCCCCTGTTGTAAAAATCCAAAACTTCCACAGCACTTTTTTCAGACAATATTTTCTTTTGCAAAATTTATAGTATCAACAAAAACTATTCAAAAACAGCTACTGCGGTGTATGAATCGTGTGTTCAGAAATAAAAACAAATAAAAAAAAATCCTGAACCTTGTTTGGCCATATACATATAGTCTGCTATAACTTTGTTCTCTTGAGAACTGCATTTTGGAAATCTGAACTGGGGTGACAAGTGGGAAATGGACAAACATGTCTCAGACTAGTGGATCTCAGTAGAGGGAAAGGAAAAATGTATTTATAATTTGTAAATTTCCCCATCTTTCTAAACTGAAGATATAAGGATATGATGGGTGGACTGTTTAATGAATAAGAAATTGGTTGTACGGTCACATCCAGAGGGTAGTGGTCAATAACTCAATGTCCAGATGGAGATCCATGGCAAGTGGTGTTTCCCAGGGGTCTGTATTGGGACCAGCGCTGTTTAATATCTTCATCAATGACATAGACAGTAGGATTGAGTGCACCCTCAGCAAGTTTGCAGATGACACTGGGCCGAGTGGTGTGAATGACACCCATCTGAGAGATGGGATGTCATCCAGAAGGACCTGGGAAAGCTTGAAAAGTGGGGCCATGTGAACATCATGAGGTTCAACAAGGCCAAGTGCAAGGGCCAGAACATGGATTGGGGCAATCCCCAATATCAATAAAGGCTGGATGATGAAGAGTTTGAAAGCAGCCCTGTTGAGAAAGACTTAGGGGCACTGGTGGATGAAGAGCTGAACATGAGCCAGCAATGTGCCCAAAATCAGAGCCCAGAAGGCAAATCATATCCTGGGCTGCAATAAAAGAAGTATTTCTGAGGGAGGTGATTCTGACAGTCTATTCTACCCTGCTGATACCTCAGCTGGAGTACTATATCCATCTCTTTAGTCCTCAGAACAAGAAGAACATGAAGCTGTTGGAGCAGGTACAGAGGGAGGCCACAAAAATGATCAGAGGTCTGGAATGCACCTCTGCTATTAAGAAAGGCTGAGAGACTTGAGATTGTTCAACCTGGAGAAGAGAAGGTTCAGGGAGACCTTATTGTGGCCTTTCAATACTTAAAGGGACTCTCTAAGAAAGATGAAGATAATCTTTTTAGCAGGGCTTTTTGATATAGGACAAGGGGCAATGGGTTTAAATTAAAAGAAGGTAGACTTAGGCTAGATATAAGGAAGAAATTTTTTTTACTATGGGGGTGGTGAAACACAGGCACAGGTTGCCCAGAGAGATGGTAAAATCCCCATCCCTGGAAACTTTCAAGATCAGGTTGGACAGAATTCTGAGCAACCTGGTCTAGTTACAGATGTCCCTGCTCACTGGAGGGGTCTTGGACCAGATTACTGTCGCTGTTAATACTGAGAGTGGAGAGATGCAGCAGCACACAAAATCAGCAAGAGAGAGCAAAAGAGGCACCTTTATTAATTTATAACCCCATTTTATATACCCTAGCCCCATAAGGCGATTGGTCAGTGATCATCCATCTCCTAGGGTGATTGGCTAAAGTCCTACAACACCCATTTCAAAATATTTTTCCAATGTACCATAAACAGACCTTAACAAAACACCAGGTGTTGGCGCAACTTACAAAAACCATCCTACTGTTTCTCATAACATGCATGAGAAAGGCAGGACTCTCACCGAATATTGTGAGAAGCGGAGAAAATCTCTCTGCTAGCAGCTTTTCAGCATCCATAATTCCCCCTTTTTGCTTAAAGACCAAAAAGGTATTGTTTGTAATCCTTTGCGGGTGACCTTGCAGAAGGGAGAACAAATGCAGCATAAGGGATTTGCTTGGTAATGGCCAGTTACCAAACAGAGCCTAAATTGGATACTGATAAGGGGTCGGTCCAGTAATGGCCAGTTACCAAACAGAGCCCAAATCAGATGCTGCTTTAGAGTGGGCAGAGAGACTCTCCAGCGATGCCATGGGAGATACATCTAGCAAACCCAGGTCTACATCACAATTCTACCAGGTATTAATCTTAAATAGAAATGTACATCAATTTATTAATTCTAAACATAGCCTTAAGGGCTTTAACTTTCTGATTCCATAACAAAAGAAACTTAAAGTTCAGTCTCTGCTTGTAGGACCAGTCGCCTGATGGTCGATATCCTGGTCATCACCAGAAGGATCATTTGGTTGATGATCTGCATTCTGGTCAGCATTTGGAGGTTGCCTGTTCTGCCTCTGGTACCGCAGGTCAGGGCGAACGCATCTTGCAGGTAGCCACCGTACCCCAGTATCTGTGGAAACGCAAGAATACCCATGACCCCAAGCAATAAGCTCATGCGGGCCTTCCCAATTGTTGGTAAGTAGATCCCGTACCCAGACATTTGCCCGGGGCAGGTGCGTTTCGCCTGAAGACTGCTGTCACGGTTTAGGGTCAGGGCAGCCCCTTAGACCTATAACAGATACTCTCTGTTAACCCCCCTCCCTCCCCAAA